>RJWM01003038.1:0-118631 GCA_004363535.1 Dasyprocta punctata | reverse complement strand
GCTTAAGCCTCTGAGCCAAACTCCCAGCCCTAGTTTTTTGAGGCAGGGTTGCACTATGTAGTTCAGGCCAGCCTTGCACTCACGTTGTAGCCCAAGCCAGCCTCGAACTCACAACACTGCACCTACCTCAGCCTTCCGAGTGCTGCTGTGCCTTGTTCTTATAGCCCAGACTTTGAGAGCACTGCTAACAATGACTGTCCTCATCATGTCCTCTAGAACCTGTGGACCAATGCTGGGCTCCCCTGCTTGTTTAATAGTCTTTTCGTACTCCAGACTCTTTTTGTCTTCTTATCCTTAGGTTCAGAAACACTCTGACAGTACTAGCCTACCCTTAGTTCATTCTCTAGAACCCCCAACATTTTTGGTCAATCAGTTTCCTTTCTTCCCTTATTCCTTTAGCGAAAGCCTCTGGAACAACATGTATAATGCCAGCTCTTCACTCCATCCTCTGGGATTTCCAGAGAAACGCTGTTCCACCCCACCATTTATATCAATTGTTTTATCATCTTATTCCTACAGCTAAAATTTTAGATTTTCCTCATCTATTCTTCTCAGACCCATAGACCAGCACTGGATGTCTCTTCCACTCAGTATTTATACCATTTCATTTCATCATATTTCCTTAGCTGAAATCTCCAAAACAATGTTAATGAATATCTATTTGCATTGCTCTTCTGAGAAACATAACCAACCTTGTGACATATCTGACTAGCATTATGACCACCACAGAATGTCCAGTGCCCCCATATCCCTCTTGACCCCCCAAATAGCCCTATACCTGTGTTTCACATCATTAATTATGATATTTATGCCATTTTATGGTATATATTCCATTTTCATAGTTTATTCCTTTGGCTCAAACCTCCAACACAATGTTAATAATGAGGTTATCGCATTCCTCCCTCTGAGACCACCAGAACATCGCTGAGACCCTCCAGAGTAGGCATGTCCTGAAATAACCCGAGTGTGCTCTGTGACCCACCCAAGCCATCTCAGAGACCCTTCTCCCAGTATTTACATCAGTACCTTAAGGTTCTTGTCTAATTGCTATCAAGTTACTTACTTTCTACAACAGTATTAATGAGGCCTCACCCTGTCTTTCATAGGTGGTGACCTTGCCTTGTTCCATGTCTGTGTCAATAGCTTTAAATGATTTTCTGTATCAATAGTTTATTTTTTTTAATTTTTGTTTATTTATTTTTTGTGTGTGTGGCACCCGGGATCAAACGCATAACCTGCATCTGCCAGACAGGCACTTAAGCCACTGAGCCGAACTCCCGGCCCTAGTTTTTTTGAGACAGGGTTGCACTATGTAGCTCAGGCCGGCCTCAAACTCACAACGCTCCTCCTACCTCAGCCTCCCGAGTGGTGGAATTAAAGGTGTGCACCACCATGCCCGGCTGTCTGTATCAATAGTTTATTACTCGATTTATCTGTAGTAATGTAGTCTGCCAACATTTAGATCAGTTACTTCATTTTTCTGTTTTATCGTAGTAGCTAATCTCCGAAACTATGTCCTGGCAACCGCCCCAAGACTCAGCTCTGTTAACCTGTAGTTCTTTGAGCTAGGAAGAAAAATGTGGTGCAAAAGAAGGAATTATGGAGGGGGAAAATACAGAAGGGGGATAAACTTGGGAGGTGGAAGAATGGGAGGAGGTATAGAAAGAAAAACAGAGAAGCCCACAAACTGAGAAACAGGTGAGTGAAATGGAAACAAGTAGGAAGAAAGATGCCAGAAGAAAAATACCCATCAGCATCCTCCTTCCAACCTGTCCTTTTCCGCTAAGGCCTATGGTTCTGTCTTCTCCCTTCCCAGAATATCATCCGCAAGGTGAGTGGCCAGAAGTTCGTCTACAAGTTTGTGTCCTACCCTGAGGTTGCACGGTGCTCCACAGAGGACTGCCCGCCCCAACCCGAGGTGTCTGTAGCCTCTACAGTGGCAAATGTGGCCCCTGCTGCTGTACACGCAGCCTCTGGGGACAGTGCCTCCGGAAAGCCAGGCACACCCAAGGGTGCAGGAATGGCAGGCCCAGGCGGTTTGGCGCGCAGCAGCCGTAATGAATACATGCGTTCGGGCCTCTACTCCACGTTCACCATCCAGTCGCTACAGCCACAGTCACAGCCACCCCCTCATCCTCGGCCTGCCTCGGTGCTCCCCAGTGCCACCCCTGCAGGAGGAGCAGTGCCCCCCTCAGTGAGTAGGAGCACCAGTCCAAACCCCTTGGAGGCCTGTCTGGAGGCAGAAGAGGCGGGCCTGCCTCTGCAGGTAAGTACTTGAAGGTAGAGAGTCAGTGGGGGTGGTTGGGAAGGAGGGACACTCATTCTGAAATGAGGCCTGGGACTGGTAGGAGAAGAGATGAATCCTGTTAAGGGCCACAATGGTGGAAGGAGGACAAAGACATCAACATTAAAAAGAGGTGGGGAGGAGAGCTATGCAAATCCTAAGAAGGAAGAAAGAGAATAAATGTGCTACAATTAGTAGTCACCCAACATGGAGTACCTGCCCTGAGCATAATTATTTAATGTGCTGGTCCTTATTGTTCAGTGCTCATCAAAATCACCAGGGTAGCTTGTTAAGCCAGATTTCTGGGACCCACCCCCAGAGTTTCTGGTTATGAGGATCTGAGGATGGGATGCAAAAAAATTGCATTATTAAGGAGTTTCAAAAAGATGCTCCTGGTCTTTAAAATAGATTTTTGAGAACCGCTGTTCTCAAGAATGAGACTGATATCAGGAGTGCTTCCCCTATCAGATTTTCACCCCAGGTTCCATTCTTTATACGAAGACCTGCCCCAGAAGAAGTTCCACTTCCTTTAAGAAGCCCCATGTCCTGTTGGAGGATCTGCCCTGATAGGTAGTCATGCTCCCAGTACCAGATCCCATCTTCCTAGGGAAATCATTGGATGGCTTACAGGAGAGAGGTTCTCTACCTCAGCGATGCCCTTGTGCTCTCTCCTTTTCTAGGTCATCCTGACTCCACCCGAGGTTCCAAACCTGAAATCGGAAGAGCTAAATGTGGAGCCTGGTTTGGGCCGACCACTTCCCCCAGAAGTGAAGGTGGAGGGGCCCAAGGAAGAGTTGGAAGCTGCAGGGGAAGTGGGGTTTGTCCCAGAAGCTGCCAAGGCTGAGCCGGAAGTCCCTCCTACGGAGGGTGTGCCCTCCCGGCTGCCCCCAGTTATGGAGACTACATCACAAGTAGGTGGCCATGTGGTCTCCACCCCTGAGATCACTCAGCCACAGAAGGGTCGGAAGCCCCGGGACCTGGAGCTTCCACTCAGCCCAAGCCTGCTGAGTGGACCAGGACCTGAACGGACTCCAGGATCAGGAACTGGCTCTGGTCTACAGGCACCGGGGCCGGCACTGACACCATCCCTGTTACCTACACATACATTGGTGAGTCCCTGTAGAGGGGTGTCACTTGCAGCCCAGAGGGATGGGATTGGCACATATGGGTGTTTGACATCCACCAGTCTAGGATAAATATCATTATCTCTGAAGACAGTAGAACCTCCCAGGGTGATTGACCATGCTGAGGCTCAGACTGGGATGGGACTTTAGGAAAGGCAGATCTTGGGACTTTGTAGGGGTGGGAGTAAGACACCTAGAGGCTTTCTGTAGGAACTATTCCTGGGTGGTGTGGGGCTTTATACTCCAGGATTTGCATAGACCCTGAGTTATTGGGTTGGTAACTTGTGAGATTTGAGAGCAGCCTGTGGGTACAGCCTGGTTGAGTGTCTCGTCCAGTGTGGTCTCAGCAACAGGAAATGGACTCTGAGGAGTTGGGAAGGGGTGTCTGTGTAGAGTTTGAGAGATTTCATGGACATGGCTTTAGTAGATACAGTGTCAGTCTATAAACTTGAGGAGTAAATCTAATTGAAAAAAGTAAATTTGAGGAGTGACTGTAGAAAGTCTGGGAAAATGTAGTGGGCTGAAACCAAGTTCCTTTCATCTTCCCACACCTGTCTTCTGCTCACTTGAGCTCTGACCAACCTTTCCATGCAGACCCCGGTGCTGCTGACGCCCAGCTCGCTACCCCCCAGCATTCACTTCTGGAGCACCCTGAGTCCCATCGCGCCCCGGAGCCCGGCCAAACTCTCCTTCCAGGTAGGATCCTGTCCCCCATCTTAGAGAGGGTGAGAGACACTAGCATGGCTCCCATCTGTGACCTCTCCATTTTTGCCCCCAGTTTCCGTCCAGTGGCAGCGCCCATGTGCACATCCCTTCCATCAGCGTGGATGGCCTCTCGACCCCCGTGGTGCTCTCCCCAGGGCCCCAGAAGCCATGACTACCACCACCACTGCCCCTTCTGGGGTCACTCCATCCATGCCCCTGGACTTCTCTCCAGCCAGCCATCTCAAGGAGAAACAGTTCATCTGACTGACTCGTGCTCTGGTTGTGGTGGGGTGGGATTCCTGGGAAGAATATCTTACACTAACTCGTCCGTAGGAAACACACCATTTCTCTCTTCTTTGTCAGTCCCCCAGTGGCCGCCCTTATACATCTCCTACTGAAATGGTAGGGATGGTTTATTTATTTATTTTTTGAAGGCCACTGGGAGGAGCCTGGCCCAACCCTTTTAGGGGAGTGGTTAAGACATCTCCCCCATCTCCCCACTCTTTTTCCCCAAGGCAAGACAATCAGGGTCTGGCTTGAGAAAGACCTTTCTTTATTTATTTCTCGGCCTGCCCTTGGGGAGATGAGGGAACCCTGTCTACATTTTGGGGTGTGGGTAGAACAGCTAGTTTGTTTCATTTTGTTATTCCTGGCCATACTCAAGTGTCCAGGAAGAATGCCTATGGTTTCATAGTTTGGGAGTCCTGACCAAGGAGGAATTACACCCCTGGAATTTGAATTTCCACCCCTCTGACCTCTCTCTCAGACAGCTTGTCCTTTAATCAACTAACATTTTGGCCAGGGAGAAACACTCCTTTTATTCTTCTCCCCTTTGAGAAGCCATTCCTTTGTCTGCCAAACTCCCTGGGGTCCTGCCTGTTACCTCCCAATGGAGGGTTTTCTTGGGAGGTGGTCCCCGTCTGGGGGACCCCTCCAACCAGTACTCCAGGTCTCCCTGTCTCCTACCCTCTGCCATTTTGATAGTATAATCTATTTTTAAACGGGGCTTTTCAATAAGGGAGAGGGAAGCATCTCTTCCTATATCTGATGGGGTGGGTGGGTGGGAAGGAAGGGATTTGGGGGGAATCTTCCTGCCACCCCCAAGTGTTTATTTTTGATACCAGACATGTATTTTCAACTCCCTCCCTCCCAGCCCCCCAATTTCCTGCGGGCGGGTACAAAGGACCCTTTAAGTGTCCCTGGAGTTGGGAGGGAGGAATGGGGGACATAAAGCTGTCTTGTCTGAATTCCAGGCTGGAGAGGGTGGGTTCAAAAGACTCCTGAGCTCACCTCCTGTCAGCACCAGCCCAGGCCTGGGGACCTGGGGGTTGGTGATTTGGGAGACGATACTGAACTCGTCTTCACTGTTTGTTTTGCTTCCCCAAAATGGACCTTTTTTTTCTAAGAGTCCCAGAGAATGGGGAATTGTTCCTGTAAATATATATTTTTAAAGGTGTTGCTGGAGGCTGCTGGCGTTTTTCCCGCCCCTCCCCCCCCCCCGCATGTCTTCGTGATGAGCTGAGGAGTGTGATAGTCATAACTTTGTATGAAGGGCAATGAGAGTGTGAAGCAGAGGTTGATTGTGAGAGAAATAATGTGGTGGCGTGTGTCAGAAACAGTAGTTGAGACTGCCGGTTGGTGACCGGGCGTGCGTGAGAGAAAGTGTAGAATGCTGTTATTATGTGTATTATGCGTATGAGAGGAGCAGAAGTTGTGACCATAAACTTTTCATTGTGTGTCAGTATGAGAAATTGAGGTTGTGTTTCAGAAACTCAACTAAGACTGGATGAAAGATCAACTGTACAAGAGTTTGGGATGTAGCGCAATGGTAGAGTGTGCTTGCCTATTCCATCTTCAGCACAGCCAAAACAAAAATCCTGTACAAAAACTTGCAATGATCAGTATGAGAGACTGTTTGTGAGAGGGAAATGGGAACTACAGATCGGTTAGTGTTTGACAAGCTGATGCTGAGCAAGACAGAGTGAATAACCAAAACTGAGTGTGAGAGAGCCAGGCGTGGTGGCACACACCTGTAATCCCAGCACTTAGGAGGCTGAGTCAGGAGGATTGTTGCAAGTTTGAAGCCAGCCTGGGCTACAAAGTTAGCTCAAGGCCAGCCTGAAATACATAGTGAGACTCTGTCTCAAAAAAAAATTAAAAAAAAAAAAAACTGTGAGAGACTGTGGTCAGGAAACAGGTAGAGACTGTCAGGGACCAGGTGTAGATAAGAGGCCTTACTCTGAGAAAGCAGGCAACTGACTGGTTACGACTTGTGGAGTGTGAAATGGCTTCTATATGAAACTATGCGAGGCTCAAGTGTCAGCTAAAGTCAAAGAAATGTCTATGTGAGTTGATTGTGTGAGAGAAAATGGCTGTCGGTTATGAACTGAAACCTCTACAAACTGAGCTAAGTAAACCTTTCCTCCCTTAAAAAGGAAAAGAAAAGAAAAAATGACTGTGAGAGCTAAGAGATACTGAGATCCAAGGTACAAGAATATGTATCTGAAAGCTTTTCGTGACGACTAGAAAAAACCATAAGAAATGGGATAACCGGGCCTAAGAGGCTCTTGTGTGCATGTACACGTGAACCTGAGACAAATGGCACTCTGGCTTCCAGGGACCACTGCAGTCTCTCCACGGGTTCTGGTGATACTGAGGGACTGACATGGTACAGTAGATCACAGAATTGTCCGTGAGGGTGAAAGAAGAAGCAATGTAGGTGAGAGATGGAGAGCAGAAAGGCCAGGAACTCAGCAGTCGTGGGAAAAAACTTGACAACTGGGGAGTGCCTAAGAATGAGTCAGGCCGGGGATACAGCTCAGCAACGTAGCGCCTGCCTGGCAAGCATTAGGTCCTGAGTTCAATTCCCAGTACCAAAACAGAAAAGTGAGTCTATGAATGTAAAACTAAAGAGAGATCACAAAGACAAAACTGGCTTGAGCCAGTGAGACACTGAGTGACTATGTGATCAGAGTGTGTGAGACACTTAGGAGATTGTAGTGTGTGTGTGTGTCTGTAAGCAAGCTGACTGTGGGAGGAAAACAGTGGTATATATGACTGACACAGAGCATGAACAGCTGATTGCCTGACACCCGTGTGGAGTCTGGCAACAGTTGAGAATTAGTGTCCACATGTATCAAAAGTGCACTAGGTGGTAAGAAGGCAGAATAGGTGAGCGAGCCAGGTTCTGAGAAATCAGTTGTGTACCTATGTATGTGACTCTGTAAAAGACTTTTTTTTAAGGCTAGAGAGCAAAAACTTGAAATGGTGAAAGCTGAGAAGAAATACAGGAGCAAATGAGGGCAGAGCTGGATACACTGCACAGTGGTGCATGCATATGAAACCATTCACAGGAGGCTATAAAAGGCTATAATCAGGAACCACAGGGGTTTAAGTGGCTTAAGTGAGTAGAGGAAGGAGAGATGGTGATTTTGTCTGTGTGAAAACCTTCATGAGAGTCCAGTTAGTGATGAATGTAAATCAGTGACTATTTGTGGGTGTGAAAAAATGGCAGGCTGAATGAAATGACTTGTTATTAGATTATGTGACTGTGTGTATGTGAAAAACTAACTGAGAAAAAACAGCGGTGATACTGAATGAGTCAAGCCATGAGAGGTGATTGTGTGTGTGAAACTGTTAGAGGAGACTGTAGTGAGGCTGGGATCAATGTCAGAAAATGACTCCCTGAGTATGTGACATTGTCTGAGACTGTGATGGAATACATATGTATTTGAGGTTGTTCAAAAATAACTACAGTAGAGGCTGCAAATCCAGAACTTTATGTATACAGGCAAAAAAAAAATTAAACATGAGAGAATGAGACCAGTGTATTAGAGGCCATGGATTGAATTGCCAGGCCTAGGGAAAAAAACTCCCCTTTGCTGCCTTCACAGCGCCCTTCGATTTGGCCCCTTGGGCTGGCACCTCCCAGTTCTCCAAAACTTGAAATGCTGGGATTCCCCTGCATTTTCTTGGGGCTTCCTTCTGCACCCACTCTAAGTGGTCTGACCCAGACCCAATCCTTGAAATGTGTGTGAATTATTCCCCAGGGTGATTTATCTTCAACTTATACTGTTCCTTTAAGCACTTACTAGAATCTCAAGTTTTGTTTATGCACTCAGCAGACATTTATTGAGCCTCTACTGTTTGCTGGTACCCATCTGCTCACCCGCAGACCCAGCAGTTAACATACCAGACAAAAATCTATGCCCTTGTGGAGCTGGTACTCAGTGAGGGAGACTGACAAGAAACACATAAATACATTGTATCAGGCAGTAATGTAATAATTAAATAAGACAAGATTCTCTCACTCTTTGTTAAAAGAAGGAGTCTGCAGAGTCATTTTAATGCCTAAATGTGTGTGGGGGAAAATGAAAGTGCACACAATCCTCATCCACAGGGAATCCTATAAGTATTTATGCAGTTAAGGAACAAAGGAAATATCGATTATAACATTATTACCAGGGCAACAGGTTATTAAATAAAAGAGCCAGGCAGAATTGCAGGTTTCTTGGGGAGTTTGTTTTCACAGGATAACACAGTGCTGACAGCTGAAATCTTAGAGTCTTAACAAGACCCCTTTGTTCAAGGCACACATTCAGAAACAAGCTTACATTCCCTGAGAACAGAGTACATCTGTAATGGATACAAATATTAACACACCTTATCACCCCAAAACAAGAGCAGTATTCTTTTTATTTTTTTGAGACAGATTGTTGCTATGTAGTTCAGCTTGTTGGCCACTCATGGTGGTACTCCAGCCTTAGCCTCCCAAGTACTAGGATTACCAATGTGCACCAATGAGCAGTACTCTTGAAAAACTTCTGTCTTGGCCCCTGACCAGATTCTTTTATCTTGTTTTAATTGATAGAACTGTATTTTCTCTGTGAGTGCAGGTGAAATGAGACACTGCTTTCCTAGCTTTCTCAGGCTCCTTTTTGTTAATTAAAAAGATTGTTTTTCTGTTTTGTGGTGCTGAGGGATAAACCTGGGGCCTCGCACATGTTAGGCAAGCAGTCTACCACTGAGCTACACCCCAGCCCACAAAATTGTTCTTTTACAACAGGCTCTGGAATTTCACTCAGGACTATGAAAAAACGAAAATAGCAGGACTGTGGAGCTCCGTTTCCCCTACAAGAAAAGTGGACTGAAGAGGAATTAAGCATTAACAGTAAAACAGAGCATGTGGGATTGTTTTCTGTAGCTGAGACCCACAAGTAAATTAAGGATCAAGAACTAAAATGGCAACCGGGCGTGGTGGCGCACGCCTTTAATCCCAGCACTGGGGAGGCTGAGGTAGGAGAAGCGTTGTGAGTTCGAGGCCGGCTTGGGCTACAGCGTGAGCGCAAGACCGGCCTGAGCTACATGGTGCGACCCTGCCTCAAAAAACTAGGGCCAGGAGTTTGGCTCAACGGCTTAAGCGCCTACCCTGGCAGGTGTGAGGTTGTGAGTTCGATCCCAGGTGCTGCAAAAAAAAAAAAAAAAAAGAGAACTAAAATGGCAGTTCTAAAAGTGTGGTCCCAAACCAGAAGCATCATTTGTCAACTGGGAACTTCTTAGAAATGCACACTGAGAATCCCGGGTGTGGGACCCAACAATCTAAATTTTATCAAGCCTTTTGGATGATCCTGGTGTACAGTATGGTTTTGTTTGTTTGTTTTGTTTTTTGTCTTTTTGAGACAGGGTCTCACTATGCAGTTCAGGCTGGCCTTGATCTCACTTTGCAGCCCGGGCTAGTCTCGAACTTGCAACGATCCTCCTGCCTCAGCCTCCCGAGTGCTGGGATTACAGGCGTGCACCACCATTCCTGGCTTACACTATGGCTTAAGAGCCACTGGGCTAGAGAGTGACATGGATGTCACCACCCAGGGGTGATATTTTAGAGTATAACTCCCCCAGGGGGCAGTATTTTTTGTCTGATCTGTTCTCTGTTCTATCTAATCCTGAGAGCCACGTCTGGCATCTGATCGGTGCTCAATAAATGTTGATCAAATCAGTGTAACAGTTGCCAGGCACTGTGCTAGGGACTTAAAAGTCTTAACTCCTAATCTTTGCACCAAGCCTGACCTGTGTTGTTGGTGCTGTCCATGTGTATTTACAGAGGAGGAAACAGGCTCAGGGGCAAGTGGTACCTGCCCAAGGGTAATCTGAACGAACATGGCCAAGCCAGTGCCCTCCTTTTCACTCCTGCCCCAGGGTTTGAAAGTATCCTCAGCTGGGCCCCCAGGGGAGCGGATATCCCCAGATGTGTCCTTTCCGAGTCCCTCCTTACACCAACCCACTTCCTCTTCTCACTTCCTTTGTGCTGACCCCCAAACACACACATGCTGACCACAGGGAACTTCACTTTTCAGGAAGAGGAGGGCAGGGTTCAGTCAGGCTGGAGAATGAAGCAATTTCCCTGATCCATGCTTCCACCCCCCCCCCCATAAGGAGGACCACACTCAGTTCATCCACATTCAGCACCGCCATGGGGTTGACCAAGCCATTATGGTCGAGAGTATGTATTCCTACAGATAGAGAAACTAAGGCTCAGAAAGATTGATGTAATTTACCCACAGTCATCTTCCTCTGGACTCCCAGGCCCCATTGCCCCTCAGTGAGAATTTGTCCAAAGGACATTGATTGAATGCTGAAAGGTTGCTGGGTGGAGCAGAGTATGAGGTACTGGCGATTGGATGACAAATAAAATAGGACTAAGGGTGGCACAGGAAGTGGGGAGGAGAGAAAAGAGGAGTAGGCAGAGGGGCAAGGGCGCAGCCAGAGCCGAAGAGGCCTGCGCAGTGCCCTCCCAGTTCCTCCTGCGGTAGGCAGGTTCCTCTTTCCAGCAATAGGTCAGCTCAGATCAAGCCAGACCTCTCTGGCAGAGGTGCAGTGGTACGCTCATCATGACTGCCCCAGTGCAGGTCCCTCAATCGCTGCTGCTGCTTCTGCTGCTCACCCTGCCAGCTACAGGTGAGTGGGGAAGGGACTGGCTGTTTCCAGGGGTGCCCAGGCCCACCACACCCCTGACTGTCCATGTCCCTTGCCCTGGTCCTATTACAGGCTCGGACCCAGTGCTCTGCTTTACCCAGTATGAGGACTCCTCAGGCAAGTGCAAGGGCCTCCTGGGGAGAGACATCAGTGTGGAGGACTGCTGTCTCAATGCTGCCTACGCCTTCAAGGAGCGTGACAATGGGCACTGCCAGTCATGCAGGTTCGGGGCACCTGGACTGGGGGAAGGTGAAGAGGATTGTGACCCAGAACTGGAATCTTTCTTTCTCTAGGTCTCCCAGGGGTGGCCTCCCGAAGGTCCTGATTACAACCATAGTTCAGGGTTTCTCGACTTCGACACTATGAACATTTAGGGCTGGGAGATTCTTTCTCTGATCTCTGCATTATAGGATATTTTGTAACATCCATACCCTTTCACTAGATGCTAGTAACAACCTCTCACACCAGTTGAGACAACCAAAAATGACTCCAGACATTACCATATCTCCCCAGAGTGGTGAAAGAACAAAGGCACCCCTGGTCGAAAATCATTCCCATAGTTCACTGGAGTATTTTACAGGTGGCTTGCAGCTCAAATATTTCTGAAAGTAACTCTAACCCCCAAATTGTAATGACAACTCTATTTATTGACTGCTTACTGTATACAAACACATGAGGACAACCCCAGAGCCCTACTCATGATGACACTTTACATTTTCTTGAGCACTTTCCCTATACTAGGTGAATTGCAGGAGCTGGGCAGCAGTTTGAGGATTCCTGAGGAACTGTAGTCTCCTAATCTTGAGCTCCAGTTTACATGTATCAACCCCTTACTGTAGTACAAAAATATATATATATATATATATATATTTTTTTTTTTTTTTTTTTTGGTACTGGGTATTGAACCCAGGGAGCACTGAACTACATCCACAGCTTGTTTTGTACTTTATTTTATTTTACTTTATTTTATTTTATGACAATCTAAGTTGCCCAGGCTGGTCTTGAACTTGTATTCTCTTGCCTAATATAGACATGTGCCACCATGCCCAGCTCCAGTTATATTTTCTTCTTACCCTATGTTCCAAATACATCGTGAGGCTGGGACCTTAGGGATTTTTTTTTTTTTTTGAGGCAGGGTTTCGCTATATGGTTCAGGTGGGCCTTGAATGCACTTTGTAGCCCAGGCTGGCCTGAAACTCAGCAGTCCTACTGCCTCAGCCTCCCAAGTGCTGGGATTATGGGCATGCGCCACCATGCCCAGCTGACCTTGGGAGCTTTTGAGAGCAGCTCTGGGCCCCTACTTGGCATTGGCAGGGGTGTTTCTGAGGGGGCCTCTGCACTCATTGGGAGGATGGCTTCTGTTTATTAAGCACTTCTGTCTGCCTCCCACTGCGCAGGGTGATGACCTGTTGGGTTTCTGGCAGCAATCTCCATCTCCTGTCCCTTACATTTGCTTACTGTGTACCTGGATTTGTCCTTGGGACTTCCAAGGGTTAATTCCAAGGCCCTAGTCACGAAAGAAAAGGACATTTGCCAAGCACTTACCATGTACTCACCCACCTCTTCCCATTCAATCCCCCATCATCTCTAAGGGGTACATACTCATCAATCAAATCCTCATGATTACATGGCATCCTCTCAAGTGCCTCCAGTACTCTGGAGTCCTGCATGCCATCCTGTCCATTTGTACCAGGATGGGACATGTGCTCTTCTTCACAGGTCCCCACGATGGTCACTGTGGTCCTCGTGGGCCCCCTGCTCAGTGTCATGCTCTGAGGGCTCCCAACTACGCCACCGCCGCTGCATAGGCCGGGGTGGGCAGTGCTCTGAGAACAAGGCTCCTGGCACCCTGGAATGGCAGCTGCAGGCCTGTGAGGAGCAGCAGTGCTGTCCTGGTAAGGACGCCTAGCAAGGCGGACAAGCACGTCCTATCACATGGCTTATGGCACTGGAAACATGGTGCAGAAGCCCTGTGGGTGGGCAGTGTTGGATGCTTTGAGAAAATGAGCAGCCAGGGTGGCTGGAGGAGAGTGGTGGGAGAAAAAGGGCCACAGCGAGGGCATCAGCTTTAGTCTGAGTGACTTGGACTGTGGTCGGGGGAGAAATACAATCTTTCTTGTTTGGAAATAGAGCAGTCTGTACCTGAGGGATGAAGCAGAGAAACCGATGTAAAAGCTGCTGCTATAGTCTAGATGACCAATGGTGTGGGCCAGGTGTGGGAGCAAAGGATACAGGGACAGGGCTACCTGGTGTGGAGCCCATGAGGAAATGAGTGAGGATCCATGAATGGCACTCCCGTTCCCATCCCATTCCCTTTTCTTCTCACCCACAGAGAAGGGCGGCTGGTCTAACTGGAAACCCTGGGGGCCTTGCACAGTTACTTGCTCCAAAGGAACCCGGATCCGCCAGCGAGTATGTAATAACCCTGCCCCCAAGTGTGGGGGCCACTGCCCAGGAGTGGCCCAGGAGTCAGAGGCCTGCGACACCCAGCAGGTCTGCCCTAGTGAGTGAGGGCTGCCACAGGAACTGATGTGGGTACACAGGATGGGTCTGTGGGATTACAGCAGAAAAGTACCGGGTTGAGAGGACTTCAACATGTTTAACCAATGTGTGACTCACCACTCCCACCACAGCCCATGGCGCCTGGGCTGCCTGGGGCCCCTGGAGTTCTTGCTCAAGCTCCTGCCATGGTGAACCCCACAAACCTGTGGTGACACGAAGCCGCACGTGTTCTGCCCCTGAACCCTCCAAGAAGCCTCCTGGAAATCCCTGTCCAGGAGCAGCCTATGAGCAGCGGGCCTGCACTGGCCTGCCACCTTGCCCAGGTATAGAAGGATCAGGGGGTAGTCTACCTCACAGGTCTCAGGGCTGAGGGAGGATTGAGGTATCCTTACTCATTACTTGCTTTTCTCCCTCCAATAGTGGCTGGGGGCTGGGGGCCATGGGACCCTATAAGCCCCTGCTCTGTGACCTGTGGCCTGGGCCAGACCTTGGAACGACGGACGTGCAATAACCCTTTGCCCCAGCATGGAGGCCCCTTCTGTACTGGTGACAGTACCCGTACCCACATCTGCAACACAGCTGTGCCTTGCCCTGGTCAGCACCTCAGCAGGCTGTGTTTCCATGCCTTATGCTTTAGCCCCTTACCCATCTCTGCTACCAAATCCTGCTGCTGAGGCCTTGTTCCTGCCTCTTATTCCTCCTTTTCTGGCCCCCATGCCTTGGTTCTACCTCTGATCCCCCATTTCCACATCTGATCACCCCCACCCGCTCCCCCCAGCCTTCATTCCTTCCTTGAGCCCCCTTACTGGCTCCCCACTTTGATCTGCACCCCGGTGCCCCCTGTCCCTGCAGTGGATGGAGAGTGGGATGCCTGGGGCAGCTGGAGTACCTGCACCCGCCCACACCTGAGCGCCATCCGCTGTAAGGAAATCGCAGGCCAGCAGGCACGTGTAAGGAGCTGCAAGGGCCGAAAGTTTAATGGCCAGCGTTGTGCTGGGAACCACCAGGAAATCCGACACTGCTACAACGTCCAAAACTGCATATGTGAGTGCCCCACAGATGACACTGTGAGGGTGGACAACCCAACCAGGGACAAGGGTCTGGGTCTGCCAACTCTGTTGTGGACCTCATGGCCCAGCAGCCTTCCCTTCACTTTTCCACTGAGACCTCCAATTCTGACTCTGCCCCCACCCCCACCAGTTGGAGAGAAAGGCTCTTGGTCGCAGTGGACTGCCTGGGGGCTGTGCACACCCCCGTGTGGGCCCAACCCCACCCGTGTCCGCCAGCGCCGCTGCATGGCCTCGCTCCCCAAGTTCTCGTGAGTGAGGGATAGAGTGTATTGGGAGGGGGTGATGATGTTGAAGGTGGGAGAGTGGGTTTCTTCCAACCAGGGCTTCCACCACTGGGTCTGTGGTCTTTGCCTTGCCAAATGCCATCGCCCAACTACAAGAAGAGGGGAGAAATTAAGAAGAGAAAACAGATACTGGGGGAAAGTCACAGCCTCTCTGCCTCTCAGTCAATCAGTCACTTGGCCATTCTCCCATTCACTTAGTCCTTCATGTCCATTCCCTCCAACCTCTCAGTCACTCATTCTTCCACTCACTCACTTGACGTCTCACCCCGAGGCACTCCAAAGCCTTT
Source organism: Dasyprocta punctata (assembly GCA_004363535.1). NCBI lineage: Eukaryota > Metazoa > Chordata > Mammalia > Rodentia > Dasyproctidae > Dasyprocta > Dasyprocta punctata. Next base: position 103,403 of record RJWM01003038.1, on the reverse strand, counting down.
TTGGCAACAGTTGCTGACATACAGAACCCAGATCCCTGAATCCTCCCTCAAGAGACCCAAGTGAGCAAAGGTGTATGGCAAAGGGACTACTATTGTGCCTGGTTCCAGGAAGCTGATTCGGCCCTCCTGGGCAGGTCAGGTTGAGAAAAGCATTTCCAACATCAAAACTGTAAGCAGGGTCCTGAACACATGTGACTGGCCACCCTACGAGTTTATTGGTATCCAGAGTGACCCAGCTTTTAGGGTTGAAATACCCACCTCTTCTACATACATCAAGCTACTAGGTTAAGTGGCCTATTCCCAACTCATGGAAGGTCTGCCATCTAGGATGTGATCTCCCAACTGTGGGGCTCAAAGTGGGTCTTGAAGATAAGTTAGAGTTGTTGAATGGCAGCACACAGGCCTTGAATGAGTGAAGACTGAATGGAGGAAGGACCAATTGAGAAAATTGTGATAGGAATGAATGGAGGCTTTGTCTAATGGGAGAAATACCTCAGGCAAAGACCTTTTTGGACAAGGGACTCAGTTTGGGTAAGTGGAGGGGAGAGAGCAAGAGATTGGCTTGGGTCAGGGATTTGAATGTCAATACAAAACACTTGGGTTTTGGGGGTAGAGGGACTGGAGAGTGATACAAAGGTACACTGGGCATAGTGGTACACACCTGTAATCCCAGCACTAGGGAGACAGAGGCAGGAGGATCACTGCAAGTTCAAGCTAGCCTGGGCTACGTAGTGAGCTCAAGGCCAGCCTGAACTACATAGCAAGAACTTGTCTCAAAAAATAATTCATAAAGGGTAGGGATATAGTTCAGTGGTAGAGCACTTGCCTAGCATATGTGAGATTCTGGGTTTGACCTCAGCAACACAACAAAAAAGATAGCTCATGCCAGCAATTAACAATCACCATTTACTGGGCACTCGCTGTGTGCCAGACAGCACACAGAGCAATTCTTCTGAATTAATTCATTTATGTTTGGCCCACTGGGGTAGGTATTGGTATTATTATTCATACTATTTCCATTTTGTGTCTTGTCAGGAACTGAGGCACGGTTTCTGACAAGATAAACAGCGCAATATTTGACAGCTAAAAGATAGTGTTGGGCACAGAGGCACTCATTGAGAGTTTCTTGCCAGGCATGGTGGTACACACCTGTATTCCTAGCACTCTGAGGTAGGAGAATTACAAGTTTGAGCCTGACCTGGGCAACTTAGTGATTTAGTGAGACTGTGTCTTAAAAAAATAAAGAGGGCAGGGGACATAACTCAGTGCAAAGGCCCTAGATTCAATCCTCAGTACCACCCGCCCCCCCAAAAAATACATTGTCGAGTGCCTTTTTTTCCTGAACTTCTTTCCTACATTACCCCTCTAATGCCCCAGACCCACAGTTTCCATCGTCGAAGGCCAGGGTGAGAAGAACGTTACCTTCTGGGGGAATCCACTGGCACAGTGCGAGGAGCTACAAGGGCAGAAGGTGCTGCTGGAGGAGAAACGACCATGTCTGCACGTCCCTGCCTGCAAAGACCCTGAGGAGGAAAAGCCCTAACACCTCTCCCTCTGCTCTGAACCCCTGACATCCCAGACCTCAATAAACCAGCCTCTTTGGGCTCTTCTAAGACTCCTTAAAGAAGGCAAAGCAACCTAGCCCCTTCCCCAGAAAGGGGCAATAGTATCTTCTAGAGCAAAATCTCAGCAGCCAGTTGTGGAAAACAGTACTTTCCCTGGAAGTCCTAAAAGTGAGTCTCCATCCCCAGGCTCCCTTCACTACTGCCCTAAGGCGGTGCCCCACTAGGGCCCCAGGGCACCCAGCATGTCCCTCTGCAGATGTCAGCTTGAGAGGTGTCTTGATTGGCTACTCGCCCTGGCAGACACTTCTTGATTGGCCAGCATGCTGGTTAGTTGCAGTCTTCCCGTCTTCCGAAACTCTCTAGGTTTCCACCTGCTGAAGCCTCCCTGCTGACCAATTGCGTTCAGCTAACCCAGAACCGCAGCAGAGAGGCGTGGCTAGCATTGGTACCCCGCGGCTCAAACACCTGCACCTACCCACTCGCAACAGCCCAGCTCCAACACCACAATTATAGGCGACAAATAGCTCCTTGAGGCGGGGGTGGGAGAGTGACTGATGAAGTGGCTATGGTATGCTCTGAGCTGGGGCTGAGGGAAGAAAGTAGCTACAGTGTCAGCATCCACAGTGAGGATCCCCCAGGACAAACCCAGATGCAAATTGCTTTCATGTATGTCCATTTCACTGAACATACTAGCATTCACTGTAGGTTAGAGCTAAGGTTAGGCATCTGGGGTGGAGGAGGGCTGGTAGAAGGAGAGGACATCTAAGCCAGGGAAGATTCAGAATAGGCATTCCTTTAGTTTGAACATTTATTTGACACAACGCCTACTGTACACTAACAATAGTGTTGGACATCAGGGGACATAAGAAAAGAAATCAAGAGCAGCACGTGTCTCTCCAGTCACAGTGAAGGGGAAAAAACCCAGACACCACTGCTCTTAGCATTTGCTCATTCATTTACCACTCATTGAATGCCAAGCCCTCTGTGATGAAACACATGGGAATCATAATCATTGTGGTAATAGCTAGCATTTAGAAAGTAGTTACTACCCTCCTGGTAATGTCTTAAGGTTTGAACACATATAATCCACAACAAACCATGAGAGTCAGTATTACCCCTATTTTGCAAAGGAAGAAACAGGCACAGATGGCTATGGAGCTGGACATATTTGAAGCACCATTGTAGTGTGGCCTTAAATATCAGAAGCAGATTTCAGGACTTTGTGCAGTGGGTGAAGGGAACCCTTCTGTGCACGAAGATTCAGGAGGTAGGTTTGTGATACCTGGCATCTTATCAACATGCTCATTTGACTTCTCTGGGCCAATTTCCCATTATGTAAAATGGGTCACTTGGTGTGATGAAGTGAAGTTAATGAATACTTGGTCATCTTGGAAAGACTGAACCAAAGAGGGTTTCTGGCTGCCTCTACAAGGTGTGAGAGGTATGCATTTACAAGAAAGTGGTATGTGTTCAGCTGTATGTGTGTGTGTGTGTGTACATTATGAGGTGTGTGTGATGCAGACCTGTGGAGCTGTGCAAGAATTGAAGATGTATTGCCAGGCGTGGTGGCGCACGCCTTTAATCCCAGCACTTAGGAAGCTGAGGTAGGAGGAGCATTGTGAGTTCGAGGCTGGCTTGAGCTACAACGTGAGTGCAAGGTCGGCCTGAGCTTCATAGTGCGACCCTGCCTGAACAAACTAGGGCTGGTAGTTTGGCTCAATGGCTTACGTGCCTGTCTGGCAGGTGCGAGGTTGTAATTTCAATCCCCGGTGCCACACACACACACACACACACACACACAAAAGATGTATTGGCCAGATGTGGGGTGCACATTTGTAATTCCAGCACTTGGGAGGTCAAGGCAGGAGGATTGCTGTGAGTTTTAGGCCAGCCTAGAATACACAGTGAGACCCTGGTGAGACCCTGTGTCAAAAAACATAAATAAAAGGAAGAAAGAATTAAGGATGTATTGAATGTGTGTGGAATGTGTATGTGAGGTTACAACTCTGCCATAACTGTGTGGTGTGCACACTCATATTAAGGTGACATGATGGATGTATGTGTTATAAAAGGGTACAATACTAAACCGGACATGGTGGTGCACACCTTTAATCCCAGCACTTGGGAGGCTGTGGCAGGAGGATCATTGTGAGTTTGAGACCAGCCTGCGCTACAAAGTGACTTCAAGGCCAGCCTGAACTGCATATTGAGATCCTGTCTCAAAAAAAAATAGGGCTGGGGATTTAGCTCAGTGGCATAAGCGCCTGCCTGGCAATCGCGAGGTTGTGAGTTTGATCCCTGGTACCAAAAAAAAAAAAAAAAAAAAGGGTACAGTACTGAGTGTGAACATGTTGGGTGTGTGGTTGAATCCTTGCACAGCAAAGGAGCCCCTTCTGTACATCTATTCATACTGAAGAAGATGGAGAAGATGGAGACAGTGCAGAAGAGCCTTGCCTCCTCTGCCTTAGGGAATTAAACAATTTCTGAGGGACTCCTCTACAAAAAATAAATTTCTCAAAATCAAACCAGCTGGAAAAAAGGGAAGGGTGCTGGAAGCCACAAATAGTAGTATCCTGGGAACCAGATCCCTAAGAACAGGCACAGTCTAGAGACATAGAGTCCTCAGGATCCTGAATTCAGGTCCAGAGGTACCAGAAAGATCTGTAGACCTGCAGCTGCTCCCGTCTCACAGAGAGGTCATCATAGCCCTGGCAGTTTGCTTGCTTCTTTAATAAGCAACAAAGTTTTTAAATTAGTAATGGAACCACATATTTCAATACACTGGAAAATAGCCAGTTTGTGGGGCATCCCCATTTGAAATGCCAGAGAGAGCATCCTGGAGGGAGGAGGAAGGACTAGCCAAAGCAAAGGCCAGGAAATGGGACTAAAGGTGGCTGGGGTCCAGGAGGGAGTAAGAAGATGTTTGGAAAGTGTTTAACTTGGAAACCATGGACACCTAGGGGAAGTGGGGATGCATCTGGGGGTGGGGGTTTCTAGAGGCTATGATTGAAGGCAGCTCCAGACAGTAAGGGAGAGGCATTCCTGACAGAGGTTGCAGGACATTCAAAGGTACCTTTTCCTTAGAGGTGAGTCAGGTCATCATCCTTTTATTATACATGAAACCAAAATTCTGAGAGATTGGGTCACTTTTTCAAGTGTGTACTATAGACTTGAAGCCAAGCATTTGACTCCATACTCTACACTATTACTGCCTGGTTTAAACAGGCTGATGGTTTAAGGAAGAATGAACAAATGAATAAGCAGATGATTCACCTGAAAATCCCACAGGCAGAACAGACCCCCAAATCTGCCTACTTGCATATCCTCTGCTACCTCATCTGGTTCACCATCATTGTTCACTATGGTCAAGACCCTATCTAATCTGGCCCCTGGTGACCATTCTGATCCTATCTCTGGCCACAACAGCCCTCACATCGTTCTAGCCACAAAGGCACCTGCTGTACCATCTACCTGGCACATTCTTTTTTAAAAATGTATACATCATAAAGTGAGCATAACCCTTTAGGAATTAATTGGGGTTCTTGAATTCACTCATCTGTAAAAGGAAATTGTCTATCCACAGGATAGTTGTGAGAATTGGATGAACCAATAGAGTAAACAGTTAAGCGTTGGGTACAGTCAACAAATGATTATTTATGGATTTGTGCTTTTATTGTAGTAGAATCTTAGAGGTTTGACAGGATATCATCCACATTCCCACCTCGGCCTGACTATCTCATTTGCTCAAGTGCAAACATTATTTGGCATCCTGACTGTGTCTGTGGAAAATTCTCAGGTGGAGAAGACAGCCACAGACACTGATGACACCAGGTTTTGGCTGTGTCCAAAGCAGAGGGATGGGGACATTTGACTGAATGCATGGGGGTAGTAGGGGGTGGTGAGCAGGCATCAGGGCTGGAGCTGCAGGAATATGTCTGTGTTGCATATCCAGGTTTCTCCATGGTCATCTGTGGGTATGTATTGTCGAGGTGGGGGGCGTGCTTCTGTGAGTTTCTCTGGGTCTGTGTGTTGATATATTGCCTGTGTGTGTAGCATGTTATGCATGCATGTATTCAACATGCTCATGTGGTTTAGTTACCCTGGATTTATATGTCTGCATATATACCTAGACAAGTGTGTGTCCTCTGAACCTGCCTCCGTGTGTTTCCTTACTTTTATGTGTGTCATTCTCTGTGTGCCTTCAGGACTCCTGCCATCCAGGGTAAGAGTGTGTACATCACACCGTGTCCACCTCCACTTGTCTGAAACTGTCTAGCTGCTTCCACATGCAACTCCGCATAGCTGAAACTAGACATGGGAGACTGATCTCCGTGAAAGACACTGTGTGTGACCCCACGCCTTGCTGTGAGGAGGTTATTTCTCTACTGTTATGTCTCGAGTGTGCCCTCTCACCTCCAAAATGCCTTCTGCCGTGAACGTCAACACTGTAAACACTGTATGGAAAGGGTCTGCGAGTGGACGTGAGGACCAGGATGAGGGGGGTAGGGGGCGGACTGCTTGACTGTGTACCAGACCCTCTGGACAAGCACCCCACCCCCACTCCCCAAATTGCGCATCTCCTATCAAAGGGGGGAGGGGAAACAGGATGCGGCGTGGCGCGTGCGCACTGCCAACTTCAGCACCGCGGACAGCGCCTTCGCCCCCGCCTGCCAGCGCGCGCCACCACCACCCCAGCACTGAACGCACACTGACGTCACTCGCCGTTCCTCCAGAAACTCCCCTTCCCAACCGCCTTGGTCGCGTCCGCACTGCCGTGGGACCAGCCGGACTGCACCACACGAGGCGCGAGTTAGGGGGACACGGGCGCGACTATCCGCGCTGCGGCGGCGGCGACTCAGCGTTGCCTCAGTCTGCGGCGGGCAGCAGAGGAATCGCGTCGTGCCTGAGAGCGCAGCTGTGCTCCTGGGCCCCGCGCGGCCCGCCCCCGCAGCTCCTGGCCAGACTGCCTTTAGGACCCCCTGCCCCAGGCCGCAACCATGAACTACCTGCGGCGCCGCCTGTCGGACAGCAACTTCATGGCCAATCTGCCGAATGGGTACATGACAGACCTGCAGCGCCCGCAGCCGCCCCCGCCGCCACCCTCTGCTGCTAGCCCCGGAGCCACGCCCGGTTCCGCGATTGCCACTGCCGACAGGGCCTCTACCGCCGCCCCTATGGCTTCTCCGGCAGCTCCTAGTCCCGGGTCCTCAGGGGGTGGTGGCTTCTTCTCGTCGCTGTCCAACGCGGTCAAGCAGACCACTGCAGCCGCGGCAGCCACCTTCAGCGAGCAGGTGGGCGGCGGCTCTGGGGGTGCAGGCCGCGGGGGCGCCGCCGCCAGGGTGCTGCTGGTCATCGACGAGCCGCACACCGACTGGTAAGCCACTGCCGCGCCTCCCCGTGGGCCTGGGTCCCCAGATAGTTCCACGGTGAACGAGCAATTATAGAGTGCTGCTTGTGTGCCTGGCCTTTGGCCCCCTCACTCAAATTCTTTTCCTTTAAGTAATTACGTTGGTCGCTTCCTGTGTGCCCCACCCTTACCTCCCCTAAACCTTCCTGATGAATACAGGGAGCAATTATCAGTTGCCTGCTGTGTACCTCTTCTCCAGTCCCCCTCCCCAAAGCCTATGGCTTCATTAAATCCTATGAGCCTTCAAAAGCCAAATGTGCCTCACTTCTCTCGTCCACCCCTTGTCCCAAAAGCCTAGTCCTCTAATGAATCTTGTAAGCACTTATTGAGTACTTGCAGTATGCCTCATTGAAAGGTCCTTCCCTAAGGCCTTGGGCTTCAGTGAATATTGTGAACATTTCTTAAGAACGCGATGCAATGCGTGCCCTGTTCTCCTCAACCTTTGCCCTGAGGCCTTCTCTCTGACAGGTCTTGTGAGCGGGTATCCAGTTGGTACTGTGTTACACCCAAGCCCCCTCCACAACGGCCTGCTGTGTATTCCACCACAGCTTTTCACCTGTGAACCTGGATTGAATGCCCCAACTCCAGGCCTTCTCTTCGAGGGAACCTATTTTCTCCAAAGGATCTAGGAAACATTTATTAAGTGACATGTGTCCATCTCTAAGTCCCCTCTGAAACGGTTTTCCTCTGGTGAATTCCATGAATATTTTGAGCCTTCTGTGTGTGACTCATCATCAGACTCCTCAAAGACCTTTTCCTACAAATAAATCTGGAAAGCATTTATTAAGTGGCTCTTGTAGCCCCCATTCCCAAGCTACTTCAAAGTCTTTTGCTTTTGTGGATCCGTCTAGCACTGATCAACTGCTTGCAACATGAGCCTTCTCTAAATGTCTTTTCCTCCAATATATTCAGCAAGCATATATTGAGCGTCTGTTGTGTACCTCCTCCCCATACGCTTTGCCTAACACCTTTTCTTTCAGTGGCTTCATTCAGGGTGTATTGAGCACCTCTTGCATGCCAAATCTTAGGCCTCTCCACAAAGGCCTGTGCCCCCAAATTAATCTAGTGCTTGGATATCTAGAAGTTGCTCTCTATACCATTTCAGGCGCTCTTTCTGAAGACTTCCTCTTTTAATCACTCCTTGGAGTATTTATGGAGCACTTGCTCTGTGTCTGATTCTGTGCCTTCACAAAAGCCTTTCCTCCCACAGATGGAGAATCATCCTCACATGGATCAAGTTTCTTCATGCCCATCCTCCTTCCTCAAAAGGCTTTTCCTCCGAGGATCCAGTGAGCTTACATGAAATGCGTGCCCATCACTGGCTTCCTTCCCCAAATCTTTTCTTTTAATGGATCCAGCGAACACTGTATTCCTTTCTGCCTTGTGCTCCATTCTAATCTCCTTCCCCCAGAGACCTTTTCCTCCAGTGGCTTTCTTGGGCATTTCTGGAGTGATTTCTGTGTGTTCGTACCTACTCCCCAGAGACCATTTCTTCCACTGGATCCAGTGAGCACATATGCAGTGCCTATTGCACATCAGGAGTACATTCCCTTCATATCAGGAGTACATTCCTGGAAGGACCTGCCCCAATCATAAGGTCCTTTCCTTCAACAAATCCAGAACGCAGTTTATGAGAGTTACCCCTTTCCCATTCCCTTCCATACCCCTAGGATTCCCTCTCCCAACCTTAAATTCTTACCCTAAAGTCTAAGCCAGTAAACACTTACTGAGCACGTACTGTATGAGTAATTGTTTTTTTTCTAAATCTCTGGTAGTTCCTGCTCCTGCCTCAAGAGCTCACTCTTTAGCCTAAATTTATTGAGTACCAACTTTGCTAATTTGATCACCTCTCCCTCAAGACCCTTATACTGCAGTCTTTCTCTCTATTCAGAGCCACCTATTCATTCCACATATTTATTTTGTATTTTCCATGTGTCAGAATAAGGGAGGCCTTTATTTAGCATGACTGTGTACTAGGAAGAACCCCCTCCGTCAGCCCCCTTCTTCTAATCTCAACCACCAGCTGGCTTCAATATACCTTTGCCTCTATTCAGCCTCACAATTTTTTAATGAGCACTTATTGTACACACTGAAAGACTCCATATTCTCCTCCCCTTCTGGTAGTCCTCACTCCCTCTTTAACAGTGTCCATCATGCCTTTCACACTACACAGTCCTGACAGCTCATGTTTTCTATTTTTTCTGGTGAGATCCCCATCTCCCTCCTCAGCTATCCGTCCCTCGCATTAATCCAGAAAGCACTTATTAATCTCTTACTGCGTTCTGTTTTTTTTAGAAAAAGCACATTCTCATCTTGCAGCAGGATGCTGTACTGTTTTCTTCCATCAAGCCTTAAAGCATGGATTGGGCACAGGTGATAATTCCTTCCCTGGTGTCCACGCCACAAGGTGGTATCTTCCTGACTACCTTCGCACCAGTGAAGTCAAAAAAGATTAGTGAAGCCTCTGCTGGATATTGGTAACTCCTCCGATAGGCTTCCCTTCTTTACTCCAACCCTCCACGCAGGTTCCTTATTGCTTTTTCTCCTTTCCATCAAGCATCTATCACCTACTGAATACTGAGGAGTCCCTTTCCCTTTCCGTAATTGCAACTCCAGTGTTTCCCATTTCTTTTTCTCCCCATTTTTTCTCCTCATCCGTCTAGAAGCATTTATTTATTTATTTATTTGATGGTACTGGGGATTGAACTCAGGGCCTTGTGCATGCTAGGAAGCACTCTACCAATGAGCTACGTCCCCCGCCCTTCAGAAGCATTTATCAAGCCACTGCTGACTTCAATGAAATTCTTCCCTTCTCATTCTACATCCCAGAAACCCCCAGAAGATAAAGATCTCAGTACTTCCAATCTTTTCCAGTCAATCTAGCAAATATTAACTTAGTATGTACTATGTGTAAGGTGACATGGACAGAGGGAAAGAGCGTATTCACGCCAGGCTCAGTGTGGGAACAGAATCCTGCATCACCAACTTGCAAACTTTCCATCCCATGCAAGCTTCTGAGATTTAAGCCTGAAATAAAGGAGCCTTGCAAACTCTAACAAGTACACATCTAAGTACAGTCTGATGCCTTTCTCCCAAACTTGACCATTGTCATTTTTTCCTGAATCTCCATTCCTCTGTGGCTTAAAGTTTAATCTTTGAGCTGAGCCTCATTTCTCCTTTTGCGGAGGTAATTTACTCCAATGTTTTTCAAAGTGTGGATCACCTATTGTCTTACAACCAGCATGTCGCTTTCTTCATGAAGTACAAAAAATGAAAGTAGAAAATAGAAAATAACAGAGTACATTGGACATAAGTGAAGTTGTTTAATAAAACTATTATTCCAATTATATAAAATATATAATGTACACTATTATATGTGATAATGCTATATGATTCACATTATATAATGACTGTACAGTGTATAGTATACCTGTGTGTGTATGTTTTCCTTCACAAAATGGAATAAAATAGAATAGGAAATATAAAACTGCATTGCATATAACTAAAATAATTGTTACTGAAAACTTCATTCCAAATGTGTAATTTTTTTTTTTGGTACCAGGAATTGAACTCAGGACCTTGCATCAAATATGTAATTATACTTACATACATTCTACTATACATTCTAGAGACATGTACATATAATATACAACATTTTATGTGTTGTATATTATGTAACACATATTCTATATTCTACTTGCTGTCTAGCATATGTGTCTTATGTAATATATATTATATATAGCATGAGTTATGATGGAAATATGTGTGTAGTGGGTTATATAAACTGTATTTTTGTTGTGGCTTCTTTCCTTAGATAGACTTCTCTGGAAGCAGACCTTTCACCTTTAACTAGTGTCTCCATTGACCTCAGTGGCTTACTTGGTGGGTGATGCATTTTCTCATCCTTGAGGGGTCCCTGAGCTTGTGTCCCCACACCTTTCTCCGGCTCCGGCTGCTGTACTTGTTCGTTTACCATCAAAGCTGAATGAGGATCACCAACAGGGACCAAAACATACTCCTCATTGTCCCCAGGGTATAACAGCAGCCCTGCTTCCTCCTAATAATCCTCCAAACAGACAGTGTCACCTTTTCCCTTGGCATGAGAAACCTAAAGTGTCTAGCTGACGATAGCTTAGAATTTCACGGAATTCTTGCTGTGTCCCCTGATAGCAGTGCCCCCCACCAACCAGGACCACTAACCTTGCAGCACCTTGAGGGAGCAGGAAGTACACAGTTCAAAAGTGGATCACTGGGATTGATGGTAAGCTGGGTGACTCTTGCTTTAACCCGAGTTCCTGTACTCTGCCTACCAGGAAGAGCACTTACAATGGTCATTGTTTCAGGGCTTACACTATGTTTGGGAGGAGGATGGTGCCCATACTTGTATGGTATAATCTCCATGGCAGGGTCTTAACTGTGATCACAGCAAACCATATCATTCTATCAGGCCATCGGCCTCTGGGTGGTATAGTATGTCACTTTATCAGTTGATTCCAAGGTCACAGGCCACTTTTTCACCTCCTTTACTTTGCATTGCTGTCCTTTGCTGTAACATGTGTCCTTTGGTTTGGTGCAGTGCTATGTGAGATCCCATGTTGCCAGATCAAATTTTGTACAAACCCTTGGACAGTGATATTGGCTAAAATCCTGCAGTAAAAAAAGGCGAGCTATATATGGAATATTCCAGTCATGATAGATGACTATTTCTTCTAAGGTGGCAGAGGCCCAATGTAGTCGGCTTGCCCCCAAGTGGGTGGTTGGTTTTCTGGAGGGATGGTGTCATATCAGTAATTCAGTGTTGGTCTCTGTTGCTGACAGGTTGGACATTCAGCTGTAAACTCTTGGCCCCATATATAGCTTCTGTTTCTGCTGTTATTGCCACTTCATTCGTGTGCCCATCTGCTAGCACCAGGATGGCTGATTAGAGAGGCTGGCTGACTCATCCAGTCTACCTGGTTGCCTAGTGCTTCTTCCATGGTGGATGCTGCCTGGTGGGTGTTAGCACACAGTACAAAGATCTTCTCCTCCATTTTGCCCACTCCCATATGTCTGCCCACTTTTCCGTATCCCAGACCTCCAGTCCCCTGAACATCTAATCAAGTCATTAGTGAATATAGATATAGATATAGATATAGATATAGATATAGATATAGATATATCTTGAGCTGCTAGACTGCTAGGCTTTTCATGCAGCACGAAGATTTGCCATGAGTTCTGCTGTTGTCTTTCAGAACCATTCAGAGTTTGGCTTTAATGCACCCATTTTTGCGTCCACCCATAGACCAAGACAACCCATTTGTGAACCAGGCTTAGGCTTTCCCCTTTCACTAGCTGGCTTTAAGGAGTTCCTTAGCTGAGGGAGAGGGATCAGCATGAAAACTGGGGAAGGCATTGAGATCTGGGTTACCGGCTCTTGCAACTTGCGGAATCTTACATGGGCTCAGTCTTGGCTTCTGGGCCCAGCTGACTTTGTTACTTGTTGGATATGGAAGGATCCAGCTCCTAGTGGACTGTTTCAGAAGCACAGTCACTTGGTGCCACAGTCCAGCATTCTATCTCCAATAAGGCCCAGTAGTGCAGTAGGATTTGTTTAAAGGCATATAATTCTCTGATGCAGATAGCATAGCCTGGTTCCAGAACCCCGAGGACCCCCTACTTGGTCTTCTCATAAATTCCACACTGCATCTTTTCCTGCTACCGATACCTTCAATATCACAGGACCTGCTGGGTCACATGGCCTAAGTGGCAGGACTACTTATACTCCAGGTCTGACCTGCTGCAGAGCCCATTTGTGCTCTGGTCCCCCACTCCAAACTGGCGGCTTTACACGTCACCTGGAACATAGGTTCAAGCAGCATTTCCACATGTGGAATGTGCTGCTTTCAGAATGTGAAGGAGACCTACTGGCTGTTATGCTTGTCCACCGTGGAAAGTACAAGAGGGAATGCTTTGCCCTATTTTTTGGAGAGGCTATCCTGGTGTGCTTTGGACCACTGCATCCCTAAAAATTTACTAATGTGGCAGGCCACTGAGTCTTTGTAGATTTTCTCTCCTGCCATCTGGAGCACATATGTCTTATCAAGGCAATATGCTAACCATATCGGGTTTATCTTGCATAATCAGTATGATGTAACAGCTATAATGGTCCAGTGTGATATAATGGTCTGTGGGATGTCCAGATGGTCCACTTCCTTTGGACTATATTATGACAGAATGAGAAAGCACTATCTTATGGAAAGACTATCAGTGAATGTTGTCAGTTCCAATGATTATGAACTGTTTCTGGTCTTTTCTAATCAGAATTAAAAAGAAAGTATTTGCCAAATTGGTAGCCACCTTCCAAAAATGAGGTATTACTAATTACTGTCACAATGATAGCACGTCCAGTATAGCAGTTACAGTCAGGGGTACTATTTGGTTGAATTTGCAGCAGACTACAGGCATTCTCTAGAGCCATCCATCCTCCTTGGGGATCAAACTGATTAATTCAATGGAGATAAGATAGGATCAACTCTCTTGCATCCTTTAGATCTTTCTGAATAGCCATAATTTCTACTATCACCCCATAGAATGCACACAATATTGCTTTTGATTTATTGTTTTGTTTCTTGGTGGTGCTGGGGATGGAACCCAGGGCCTCCTGCAGGCTAGGCAAGCACTCTACCATTAAGCTAGATCCCTATTCCTGAGTTTTGATAAGACAAGGGGATACATGGCATTTCAGAAGCTTGTGTTTGTTTTACTTTTTTTTTTGTAGGTACCAGGGGTCGAACTCACAACCTCGCACCTGCCCAAGCAGGCGGTTAAGCCACTGAGCCAAACTCCCCGCCCTCAGAAGCTTGTGCTTGTGCTTCCCTACTGCAAGAGTTTTTTTCATCAGGTGAAAGAACCCATGTTGAGGTTCTGACAACTACAGAATATCATTACATTTATGCATTTGTGAACTGGGGAAGTGACCACTGGGATATTGGTTATTGGTTTGCTATTGGTCTGCTTTGCAGGAGGGGAGGTGGGGGTAGATCCTGGAAGGGCAGGCATTGACTTAAAAGCTTTGTTTGAGGTCTTCTGCATTATCTTCAAACAGATAGAAGGTCTGTATCTTAACAAGGGACTGTGGGTTGCTTCTGCAGGCACAGTGGGTTCAGGTGAGTATTTAAATTCCAGGTGTTTAACTCCATCTGCCAAGATATCCCCATACCAAGCCTCTGGGTCCTACTTCTGTCCTATTAAGGCTCTGAACATGGCATAAGACATTGTAGGCTGAGAATTCCACCTCCTCTGAAGCTGTGCCATACTTGCAATTGAATGCAGAGCCTGGTCTCCTCTTTGGTTGTCCTCTGGCTACAGATAGGGGTTTACTTAAAGGCAGTCAGGAAGCTCCTCTGGCTTTCACATTTTGCCTTAAAGTGATGATTATTCACCCTGAGCATGTCAGATCTCTCTGCAGCTAATCAGTGGCATTTAGCAAACAGTCACTCCAATCTGGTTACCATTTCCCTCACACCTCGCAAGTGCCAGAGATATTTCACCAGCTGGTTCATTGCCTCCCACCAGATTCCCATTAGAGTCCACCATCAGAAGTCACTGCTGCTCCCAAACCCCTGCAGTCCCTGCTGTTATTCTCTGTCACAGGAGAATAGGTTCCACATGGCATCTTTTCCCATTACTGACACCTCCCTCCAATGTCATAGAATCCAGCAGATCAGATGGCCTAAATGGCATCAGACTTGCAATGCAGACTAGACCTGACAAAGCATTCTGTGTGGCTCCAGCATGTCAGGAGCTATCTGTGCTTCCTCTCCTACCACTGACAGATCCTCCAGTCTTCTTTGTATTTTGACCTCCCTGGCTCACTGTTTTAGATTGGGTTCCAGAAATGGACATTGAGGCAGAGACGTGCATGTTGGAGGCTCATTGGGAGTGCCTTGGGGATCCCTACTTGTAAAAAGCATAAAGCCAAACAGAGGGAGAGGCTGGGCCACCATGCAGTTGGATCAGAGGCCTCAGATGATTCTAAGAGGACTCTGGGACCAGAATGGTCTTTGTACACTTTCAGGTGTTTTTTTTTTTTGGGGGGGGTTCTTTTTGAGACAGGATTTCACTATGCAGTTCAGGCTGGCCTTGAACTCACTATGTAGCCCAGGCTGGCCTCAAACTTGCAGCAATCCTCCTGCCTCAGCCTCCTGAGTGCTGGGATTACAGGAGTGTGCTACCATGCCCAGCTTTTGTACCCTTTCAGAAGTCAGATATAGGCCAGGGTCTACCTTCAGGAAGTAGGTTAACGTTGACTGAGGGGATTCCCTGTGACAGAAGACAATTCCCACTAGGGACAAGGCAATGAACTGTCAGCAGCTGGTATTCAAAATACATTGAGGGAGTCCAGGCGTGGTGGCCCACACTTGTAATCCCAGCACTCGGGAGACTGAAGGAGGAGGATCGTTGTGAGTTCGAGACCAGCCTGGGCTACAAAGTGAGCTCAAGCCCAGCCTGAACTGCACAGCGAGACTCTGTCCCAAAAAGACAAAAAAAAAGTTACATCAAGGAGAAGTAGCTCAGCAGCACAGTGCCTGCCTGGCAAGCAAGTGTGAGACTCTGAGTTCAATTCCTGGGGCCAAAAAAGAAAAAAAAAAAGAACATTTGGGCAACCTACTTGGGACCCTTCTGTCTCTCTCAAACAGAAGCGTCCTTTCCCCAATAAATATCTTCTGCTCTAAAAAAAAATACATTGGCCCCGAAGAGGAGGTCTGAACAGAACACCACAGTGTCTACCACATTCAGGGTCAGAAAAGCTTCAAAAACAGTGGTATGTGCTCATCACCCATATTCATTATCAGTTTATAGATGAAAAACTTGCAGGTCTGAGAGAAGCCCCTTCTGATTCTTGTGAGGGGACAGTGTTAATGATGGTGTCAGAGTGGGGGAGGAAAAGGATAGCTGTGCTTGGGATCTCTTGTGTCACTGAAGTCACCAGAGCCCATTTGTGCAGTTTGTATTTGTCAGAGACTCTGACTGTGTCCATGTCAGTGGCCAGGGGCCCTGGAGGTGTCTCCTTCCCTCACCCTCTTTCCATCAGAGACCTGATTAGGGATGAACTTCCATCTGTGGAGAAGCCAGTCAGGTCGGAATTCTGGGCCTGAGGGAAGAGGCCTCTGGAGCTCAGCTAAAATGGGGTGGAGGATGAGGGCAGAGCAGTTCGTGATGTGCCTACTGCTGCTGCTCCTCCTCTTTCCTGTAGCTTTCCCTTAGTCTCAGCTGCATTCCACAACCCTCGCCATCATTGCTGGCTATGTCTTCTTTAAATCTCCCCCAGCCTGCATCTCTCAGTCTGCTACTGCTTTTCAGATAGATGCAGCTAGCTGCCCACTCTTGACTGTTGTGCCTCTCACAGCACATCCATGGTCAAGGTGCTCCACCTTGAAAAAGAGCCAGAGAACACAGAGTGCTTCAGGCCACACAAGCAGACACAGACCCCAAAACGCACACAGCCACTGAAATGTACGCAATCACAGGCACACGACTTGCATATGTATTTTCTGAGGTCTTTACAATTTACAAACCTCCACGAAATTTCAAAATCTGGTATAGCTAACACAGCATCACTTATTTTGCACAGTTTTTCAAGAATGTTTGCAGTAACAGTGAGACAAGCAGACCATACTTTGGGAGATGCTTGCTCTCTATAGTTTAAGCACATACTTAAGAGTTTGCAATGGTTTTTGACATTTACACACCTGTATGAGGATTATAACAAAGCATTGCTGTGTTTTTCAAAATATTTCAACATTTTTACAGCACTTTATGGTTTTTTTGTAGCAGCACCAAAGGGGCAAAGGAGTCACAGGACCAGCTTGGATTTTGTCTTCCTTTCTGAGATTAATGGATATACTCTTCTGTGTTCCCCTTCAGGGCAAAATACTTCAAAGGGAAAAAGATCCATGGAGAAATTGACATTAAAGTAGAACAGGTAAGTTGGTGCAGGTGTATTTGGGGCTCAACAGAACTGCAAACTCAGTGTCCATTTTTTGTGTGTGTGTGTGACGTAGGCAGAGCACCAATATTCTCTTCTTTTCAGGCTGAGTTTTCTGATCTCAACCTTGTGGCTCATGCCAATGGTGGATTCTCTGTGGACATGGAAGTTCTTCGGAATGGGGTAAAAGTTATGCGGTGAGTATTAAAAGGGTACCTTAGTGTTATGAGAAAAGCATGAGAACTCTTTTAGAGCTGGAGGAGTGTCCCCACTTCTCCAGCCAACAGTGAGTGACCAAGAACTTAGGCACCGAATGTGAGGAGATAGTTTTTCTTCTGAAGAGGAGCTAAGGATACCAGCAGGCCACAAGCCAAGCTTTTCAATTATTCATTCAACAAACATTAAGCATCTACTGCATGCCAAGCGCTGCTCTCAGCACTTCATTCTTGACCAATATTTATTGAGCACCCACTGTGTGCCAAGAGCTGAATTATCTACATGCTAAGGACCTAGGAGAATACAAACCAGGTCAAAAAAACAAAAACCCTCTGCTTTCATGACACTTATGTTCTGCTGTGTGATATACACAATAAATGAATAAATGCAAAATTCCTAAGAAAAGCTAAAGCAATAAAACAGGTATAGGATTGTTGGATGGTGACGGAGTTTGCAGTTTGAATAAAGTGGCCCGTAGCATAAAAGAGTTGAGGATGGATTTGAAAAAAGGGAAGGAGTTATCTATGCAGATATCTAGGGGGAGGTGTTTCAAGCAGATAGAGCAGCCTGTGGAGAGGCCCTGAGGCTGGAATCTATTCTGGGCAGTAGATTTTGAGGACAGGTGGTCATTTGAGAGACTATGCCCAGGGAAGTGCCATGGCTGAGTGGGTGTGCTGCTAGCTGACCTTGGTGAGGGCAGCAGGAAGGGAAGACTTCAAGGAGATCAACAGATGGGAAGGGTAGAAATGGTACTCAGACAGAAGGACCAGCTCGTCCATGTGTGCAGTGGTAAGAAACCACTTGGTGATTTCTGGGAACTGTGAAGATTTAGAAATTCAGTCTTTATTCCAAGAATGGTAGAGCACTTCTAGGGAAACTCTCAATGCTCCTACCCCTGCCCCTCCCAGGTCTCTGAAGCCAGACTTTGTGCTGATCCGCCAGCATGCCTTCAGCATGGCACGCAATGGAGACTACCGCAGTTTGGTTATCGGGCTGCAGTATGCTGGAATCCCCAGTGTTAACTCTTTGCATTCTGTCTACAACTTCTGTGACAAGCCATGGGTGGTAAGTGACAGCAAGAATACTACTGGCAGATGGAATAGCTCACGTATGCATGTGGGAGCCTGGGGATGCGCCGTGACTTATGGGAAGTGAGGACATTTAGAAGCTTAGTGTGTTACTGAGCTTTCCATTACTGTAACAAATTCCTGAGACAATCAATTTACAAAGAGAAGAGGTTTATTGTGACTCACAGTTTAAGAGGTTTCTGTCCATGGTAAATTGGCCCTGTTGTTTTGGGCCTATAGGAAGGCAGCACTTCATGAGAGAAGGAAGTGGCACTTCCCTTATGGCCTGAAAGTGAAAAAGAGGGGAAAAGGGAGTAAAAATGATTAATATGCCTTGGGAGGCTGAAGCAGAGGATCTCAGTGAGTTCAAGGCCAGCCTGAACTACATAGCAAGACCTTGTCTCAAAAAACAAAGAAAAAAAAGATTAATATGCACATGCACTAGTTCCTCAAAGTG
The DNA here is from genome assembly GCA_004363535.1 of Dasyprocta punctata. NCBI lineage: Eukaryota > Metazoa > Chordata > Mammalia > Rodentia > Dasyproctidae > Dasyprocta > Dasyprocta punctata. The sequence continues at coordinate 84,724 of RJWM01003038.1, read as the reverse complement.
ATTGTAATTATTATGTATCACAAGCATATATCAATGAAAAATAAAGAGGAACAAACCAGAGATCCACAGTCTTCTTCAAAACCACATCTTCAGCCAGGCGTGGTGGCGCACGCCTTTAATCCCAGCACTCGGGAGGCTGAGGTAGGCGGAGCGTTGTGAGTTCAAGGCCGGCTTGGGCTACAACGCGGCGCAAGGCTGACCTGAGCTACATAGTGCGACCCTGCCTCAAAAAAACCAGGGCCGGGAGTTTGGCTCAGTGGCTTAAGCGCCTGCCCTGGCAGGCACAAGGCTGTGAGTTCAATCCCCGGTGCCGGGGGGGGGAAAGCACATCTTCCATGACCTAAAACCTCCCACTAGGCCACACCTCTTAATGTTTCCACCATCTGTCAATAGCACCACTCTGGGAAGCAAGCCTTTACCACATGGGCCTTTGGAAGACATGCCAAATCCAATCTGTAGCATTTGAGGTCCCAGGTTAGAAACTCCCTCCAGGTGAAGGAGTCACTGACCCATGTCTCCTTGCTCTCATAGTTTGCCCAGATGGTTCGACTGCACAAGAAACTGGGGACAGAAGAATTCCCTCTAATTGATCAGACCTTCTATCCCAACCACAAAGAGATGGTAAGTCTGGGAAAAATCGGGTGGCCAGGAAGGAAGAGAGTCAGCAACACATTATCAATGGCTGTATTATCAGTGGCGTGATATCAAAGTGCCACCAATGGAACATGTAGAGACATGAAGTTGCTTTGTGATAGGGTCTGTTAACACTGGTTAAGTATCACTTATCTGAAATGCTCAGGACTAGAAGTGTTTCAGATTTCTTTTTTCTTTTTTTTTTTGGATATTGAAATATCTGAATATGCATAATGAGATATCTTGAGTATGGGCTCTAAGTCTAAACATGAAATTTGTTTCATATACATCTTATACATATGGCCCAAAGATAATTTTATACAGTATTTTTAGTGACCTTGTGTTTTGACTGTGACCTGACACAGGAGGTCAAGTGTGAATATTATACTTGGAACATTACACTTGCAGCATCATATCAATGCTCAAAAAGTTTCTGGAAGCTGGGTGTGGTAGTGCACCCCTGTAACCCAGCACTTGGGAGGCTGAGGCAGCAGAATTGCTATGAGTTAGAAGGCAGGCTGAACTACATGGTGAGTTCCAGGCCAGCCTGAACTACACAGCAAGACACTGTCTCAAAAAAAAATAAAAATAAAAACAAAAACAAAACCAAGAAGAAAAGCAAAAAGTTTCTGGAGCATTTCAGATTTTGGATTTTTGGCTTAGGAATCCCTTAACTGTACTATGAATTTACTAATGGCTACGAGTATGAATTAAATAATCTTTTCTAATGTTTATCAAATTCTGTTGCTTGGGCTGGAGATGTAGCTCAGTGGTAGTTTTTGCCTTGCAAATCCTGTTACTCATATTATCTATTCCTGCCAGTACTGTACTGAAAATGGTTTTCTAATATAACTTAACAGAAATAATATGATGAATCTGATTATTATAGAAATCAAGTCATTTTTACTAACATTATCAAATAGTTCTCCTGATAGAAATTTTAGGGCAGGCATGGTGGCACACAACTGTAACCCCAGAGGCTAAGACAGGAGTATCACTGTGAATTCAAGGTCAACCTGGGCTACATAGTGAATTTTCTTTTTTTTTTTTGCAGCACCGGGGATTGAACTCAAAACCTCGCACGTACCGGGGCAGGCACTTAAGCCACTGAGCCAAACTCCCAGCCCTGGTTTTTTGAGGCAGGGTCGCACTATGTAGCTCAGGTCGGCCTTGCGCTCGCATTGTAGCCGGAGCCTGCCTGGAACTCACAACGTTCCTCCTACCTCAGCCTTCTGAGTGCTGGGATTAAAGGCATGCGCCACCACGCCTGGCTTGCATAGTGAATTTAAAGCCAACTTGGATTACATAGCAAGACCCTGTCTCAAAAAAACAAAAAAAAATCAAATTAGGATTACCAACAAAAGTGATTAGTAACAATGTCATAAATTAAGTTGTTTACAAATAGAAACTAAATCATTGATTACTTTTATAAGAAAATATAATCACTAATATTACAAATTATCATGAATATTATCAATTATTGTTACTGATACAAAGTATGAGTGCTCATGTTATGAGTTAAATTATAATTGACAATAGAAATTAAATAATCATTACTAATATCAAATATTACAGTTATCATTGAAATTATTAGTATTAAAAATTATATCCTAATTTAAATTATAATTGCCTGTCTTGAAGTATATTAAAGAAATTAAATTATTGTTACTAATATCAAGTATGATGAGTATTATAATGTATTATCAGTGTTATGAATTAAATGTGTCCATGTAAATTATTAGTACTTACATTGAAAAGTAAGTTATAATTACTAAAAGAAATCAAAGTATTAATATAAAGTATAAAATAATGTTACAGATGCAAATGCAAATTTTTGCCAATGTTACAAATTAAGATAACTGATATAAATTATAGGTCCTAATAATAACATGGTTAGCATTCCAATTTCTATTTTAAATAATTGCTGATATTAAAGTTCTGCTTAATTATATAAATTATGAATATGGTTATGAATAAAATTTTACTAATAGAAATGAACTCATTGCTACTAATGCCACCAAAGTTTGTAACTAATTTTGCAAATTTTATCAATATTACAAATTGCATTTGATTATATAAATAATCATTAAAAATAATAATCATTGCCAAATTTATTACTTAAGTTACAATTAAATATCAACATTAACCCAACATTGCTACTAATATTATAAATACTTCCCTGTAGAAGATACTATAGTTGCTGATATAAGTTAACAGTGTTATGCATTAAGTTTATTTACAAGAAAGGTCAAATTATTAGTTCAAGGAAATCCAATTTGTTTATCATTATTATTCCACAATCTTTGAGGGACAGTATAACAGAATGTAATTAAGAACATAGACTGTCTAACCACAATTTCTTTTCTTTTTCTTTTTCTTTTTTTTTTTTTTTTTGAGACAGGGCCTCACTATGCAGTGTAGGCTGACCTTAAACTTACTATGTAGCGCAGGCTGACTTCAAACTCATAGCAATCCTCCTGCCGCAGCCTCCAGAGTGCTAGGATTACAGGCATGCATCACCAAGCCTGGCTAGCCGCAATCTCTATGTGGAAATCCTAGCTGCTTAATATAGGAAAAGTTACTTAAATGCCCTGTGCTTCAGTTTATCCATCTGCAAAATGTAGATAACACTATTCCTGCCTCACAGAGTTGGTGTGAGAATTAAATTACTTAATAAATGTAGAGTGGTTAGAACAGTGCATCTAACATATATTAACTGCTACCTAAGTGTTGACAAAATTCCTTTTCTATTCCTAGTTGATTGCTTTTATCATGACTTTGTCAAGTGTTTTTGTTGTGTTTATTGACATGATCATGCCATTTTTGTCCTTTATTCTATGAACATAGTATATGACATTGATTCTCATGCAAGTTGATAGGTTCATAACTTTGTTTGTGATGTGTTTGGGTGTAAATATTTGCATCCCTGAGCTAAATTTCACTTGGTAATGGTATAAATCCTTTTTATAGGTTGTGAGATTCAATTAGTATTTTGTTAAGGATTAAGTACCTATATTCATAAGGGATATTGACCTGTAGTTTTCTTTTCTAATGATATCTTTGTCTAGTTTTGGTATTGGAGTAATACTACTGTCATAGAAAAAATTAGACAGTGTTTCCTTCTCTTTTAGTTTGGGAAAATTGTTGTTATTTCTTTTTGTCTGTTTTTTTTTTTTTCTGGCACCAGGGATCGAACTCACAACCTCACACCTGCCAGACAGGCGCTTAAGCAACTGAACCAAACTCCCAGCTGTTATTTCTTTTTAAACATTTGATAGAATTCAGTGAAGATATATGGTACTGGACATTTCTTTGTAGCAAGTTTTAACAATCTCTTCATTTATCATAGGTCTGTTCAGATTTTCCATTTCTTCTTGAGTCAGTTTTGGTAGTTTCTGTCTTTCTAGGAATTCGTCCAATTCATTTAGATTTTCTGATTTGTTGGCATATAATTGCTCATAGTACTCTCTTATAATCCTCTCTTATAAAGGTCAGTAGCAATATCTCCTTTTATTCTTAATATTAGTAATTAGAATTTTCTTTTTTTCCTTAGCCTAAAAGTTTAATTGTGTTGATATTTCCAAACTACCAATTTTTTGGTTTTGTTGCTTTCTCTTATCTTTTTATTCTCTACTTATGTACTTTGACTCTTTTCTTTATTACATATTACCTTCTACTTCATTTCAATTTAGTTTGCTCTTCTTTTTCTAATTTCTTAAAATGGAAGATTAGGGTTTTTTAAATTTTAATTTTATTGGTACATTTTGGATATTCATAGTGGTTAACACTCACACAGGGATTTTGTACCTGGTATAACTTGCTTCTTTTTTTCTCATTCCCCCTCCCCTCCCTCAGTCCTTCCTCCCCTCTTTATTTACAAAAGTTTTGTTTCCATTTTTCCTTCTATTCTTTTTTTTCTTGTCCCTTCTTTCCTTTTCCTCTCCCCCCTCCCTTGTTCCCCTTCTCATGGAAGATTAGGTTATTGATTTGATATTTTCTTTTTATTTATTTATTTATTTTTTTTGTGTGTGGCACTGGGGATTGAACTCACAACCTTGCGCTTGCCAGGGCAGGCGCTTAAGCCGCTGAGCCAAACTCCCCAGCCCTGGTTTTTTTAGGCAGGGTCGCACTATGTAGCTCAGGCCGGCCTTGTGCTCGCGTTGTAGCCCAAGCCGGCCTCGAACTCACAACGCTCCTCCTACCTCAGCCTCCCGAGTGCTGGGATTAAAGGTGTGCATCATCAGTCAGCTCAAATTATCATGTTTTATACCAAAAGTATATGCACAAGTTCCATCAATTATAACAAATATATTTTTAAAAAAGAAATAGCAGCTTGATTAATCAAAAATGAGGGAAGGAGACATACTAGGTCTAGTCAACTAACAGCCAGGTTATGTTATGTTTCCAGAAAATTAAAAAGTTGAGAAGAATCTTATGTCCATCCAGTAAACAACAGTACCATATGATAAGCTAAGGAACCAAGAAAAAATGGAATTACTTGGCGGGGTGTGGTGGCACACCCCTGTAATCCCAGCACACAGGAGGCTGAGGCAAGAGGGTCACCACAAATTCAAGGCCCACCTAAGCTATATAGTGTAACTCTGTCTCAAAAAACCTCAAAAAAAAAAGGAATTACTTCTTTGTAGTACTTTCAGTCGTTCTAAATGTGCTTGATTTTATTCTTTATGATTTTTAAAGTACTTGCATTAGTCCTGACATTTTACCCTTATTATTGGGAACATCATAATTCCTATGGCATTGATTTCTGACTTACCTGTGCTTTTTTCTTCTTTTTTAAATGCAGGTACTTTTCCCCTCCAGTACATATAGTTAGGTACCAATAAAAACACTGTAAGTTGAAAATACCAAAAGTTAAAATGTATTTAATAAACCAGGCGTGGTAGCACATGCCTTTAATCCCAGCACTCGGGAGGCTGAGGCAGGAGGAGCGTCGTGAGTTTGAGACTGGCTTGGGCTGCAATGTGAGCAAGGCTGGCCTGAACTACATAGTGTGACCCTGCCTCGAAAAGAATAGGGCTGGGAGTTTGGCTCAGTGGCCTAAGCGCCTGCCTGGCAGGTGTGAGGTTGTAAGTTTGATCCCTGGTGCCAAAAAAAAAAAAAATGCATTTAATACCCCTAATCTACCAAATAGCATGGGTTAACCTACCCTACATGAAACATACTCAGAACACTTACAATAGCTTACAGTTAGGCAAAATCATCTAACACAAAGCCTATTTTTATAATAAAGTGTTGAATACTTGACACATACATATAGTAAGGTGATTCAATGGGGTACAAAACTACAAAACACAATATCCCAAAATTCTGAAAATATGGTACACTGTATCAGTTATTTTGCCTAGCACTCATAAGCCCCAATGTTTAATCCCCAGCACCATAAAAAAAAAAACCCTAATGTTTACCCTCATGATTGCGCAGCTAAAGGGAGCTGTGACTCATTGCTCCTGCCAAGCATTGCAAGAGATTATATGGTACCACACATTGCTAGCCCAAGAAAGATAAAAATTTTAAATTCCAGTACAGTTTCTACTAAATGTATATCACTTTTGTACCATTGTAAAGTGGAAAAATTGTAAGTTGAACCATTTTAAGACCATAAATGTCTGTATAGATATTTTATAACTGTGAATTTCTCTCAGAACACCCCTTTATTTGCATCTTTCTAGTTTTTGGTGTTATGTTTTAATTTTCATTCATCTCAACTGGTCTTCTAATTTCCCTTGTGATTTCTTTGACCCATTGGTTGCTTAAAACTGTGGTGTTTGTGCCAGGTGTGGTGGCACACACCTGCAATCCCAGCACTCAAGAGGCTTAGGCAGCAGAAGAGTGAATCACCTCTGGGCTACATAGTGACATCAAAGCCAACCTGAACTGAAGTACATAGAGAGGCTCTGTCTCAGAAAATAAAACAAACAAACAAACAAACAAAACATTGTGGTGTTGCTTTCATCATATTTGTGAGTTCCCCAAATTTCCTTTAGTTATTGATTTCTATTTTCATTCCACCAAGATTAGTTTTTACATTTGTTTTAAACATAAATGTCATTATGTATATTTAGGTATAAAACATGATGATATATGATACATATAGATAGTAAAATGATCCCAAAAGTGAAGCAAATTAGCATATCCCAACTCAGGTAGTCACCCTTTTTTATAGCAAGAGCAGTTAATATCTTCTCATTTAGCAAACAAATTCCAAACACAATTTTAGTAGCTAAATCCCTCATCATATATGATCTCTAAACTTCTTCATCTCATATATCTACTACTTTATATATTCTGACCTACCTCTCCCCATTTCTTCCTCCTACCCTCATTCCTGGTAACCAATCTTTTATTCTTTCTGTGTATTTCCTTTTTTTAGATTCCACATATAAAGTGATATCGTGCAATATTTTCCTGTGTCTGGCTCATTCACTTAGTTTAATGGCAATGGCAAGATCTCTTTCCTTTTTGAGTTTGAATGATGTTCTATTGCATATATACCACGCTTTCTTTATATATGGATCTGTTGATAGACACATGTTGCTTCCATATCTTGGCTATTGTCAATAATACTGAAGTTAATATAGAAGTGCAGATATCTTTATGAGGTAGTAATTTAATTTCTTTTGAGTATCAATCCAGAAGAGAGGTTGCTGGGTAATACAGTAGCTCTATTTTTTACTTCTTTAGGGATTTTTATACTGTTTTTCATAATGGTTGCACCAAACTACATTTCCACCAATGTATAAACCCTTTTTTCAGCCGGGAGTGGTGATGCACACCTCTAATCCCAGCGCTCAGGAGGCTGAGGCAGGAGGGTCGTTGTGAGTTCAAGACCAGCCTGGGCTACAAAGTGAGCTCAAGGCCAGCCTGAACTGCATAGTGAGACCCTATCTCAAAAATAAATAAATAAACCCTTTTCTCCGCATCCCTACCATCATTTGTTGTATACTGACTTTTTTGTTAGAAGCCACCCCAACATGTGTGGGTGATGTCCCATAGTGGTTTTAACAGTTCTCTGATGATTAACGATATTAAGAATGGCCAGGTGAGCCGGACGTGGTGGCACATGCCTTTAACCCCAGCACCTGGGGGGCTGAGGTAGGAGGAGCGTTGTGAGTTCGAGGCCGGCTTGGGCTACAACGCGAGCGCAAGGCCGGCCAGAACTACATAGTGCAACCCTGCCTCAGAAAACTAGGGCTGGGAGTTTGGCTCAGCAGCTTAAACACCTGCCTGGTGGATGCGAGGTTGTGAATTCGATACCCAGTGCCACAATAAATAAATAAATAAATAAGTAAATAAAACAATACTAAGAATGTTTTCAAATATCTGTTGGCCATTTTTATGTTGTCTTTGGAAAAATGTTGATTCAGATCCTTTGACAATTTTATTGTTTTTTTGAGACAGGATCTTACTGTGTAGTTTAGGTTGGCCTAGAACTCACCAAGTGGCCCAGGTTGGCCTCAGATTTGTGATCTTCCTATCTCACGTGCACCCCCCACCACCACCTCACCCTCCCCGCTTTTTTTTTTTTAAAGAATTGTTCTCATCTACTCCTGGAGTTAGATTCCAGGTTCTTCTCATCTCGAACGAAAAATTGAACTACACTAGCAAAAAGCAGTGACAAAGTTTACTTGAAAAAATAAAAGTGAATAGTGAGGTAGAAACTGGCTCTGCAGAGTGAACTTGGACCAAGTAAAAGAGGAAAAAGTAAGATAAAAGTACACCCTGGAAGACAAAGTACAGACTATTACAAGGAAAGCCGTGGTAGCTTTGTCCATTTTTTTTTTTTTTGAGGTACCAGATATTGAACTCACAACCTCATGCCTGTCAGACAGACACTTAAGCCACTGAACCAAACTCCCAGCTCTGGTTTTTTTGAGGCAGGGTCGCACTATGCAGCTCAGGCCGGCCTTGTGCTCGCGTTGTAGCCCAAGCTGGCCTGGAACTCACAAACGCTCCTCCTACCTCAGCCTTCTGAGTGTTGGGATTAAAGGCGTGCGCCACCACACCCGGCTGCCTTGTCCATTTTTTAAAATTGGGTTATTGTTTTTCTGCCATTGAGTTATATGAGGTCCTATTAATTTTGGATGTTAATCCTTTCTCAGATGCAAATATTTTCCCAATTCTATAGGTTGCCATCTTACCGGGGACCTGGCCAAGATCCCCAACTGCCTGTACGAGAGGAGTACAGCAACAAGATGAAATAAGAAACAGGGACAAATTTAGTAATGTAAGAAAGGGGGCTGGGAGATCAGTGCCTCAGGATGGGCAGAGACAAAGATGCTCCAAGCCAGCCACTATTTATTGAGTATATATCTAATGATAGGAGGGGCTAGCAGAAGATTCAAGCTCAAAAGACTCAGAGGTCGATGACACAGCAGGCAGTAATTTTGGGATGACTCAAGAGTGCAGAGATGGTCTTATGCTAAGAAGGATCTTGCCCTGGAATGTTGTTTAATCTTAGTGGTTTTAGTTTAGTCTTAGTGGGAGAAGATAGCCCATCCCTACAGAGTTAATGAGAAATCTCAAAAGGACAATACCCGTAATCCTGAGCCTCCACTTATCCCTTAGGGAAGTATGCAAAATTAGCCATTGTGAATTTGTGGTCCCAAACACCATCTCACTTTGTTGATTTGTTTCCTTTGCTGTGCAGAAGCCAGTCCTTTTACATGAACTGACTTTTTTTTCTGGTGGTGGTGCCAGGGATCAAACTCAAAATCTCACACTTGCCAGGCAGGTACTTACACCACTGAGCTAAATCCCCAACCCGGCATTTGTTTTCTGCATTAACATATAGATTGTCCTGGTGTACTTGAGAAGGATGTATATTCTGCTGTTGTAGAATGCAGTATTCTTCAGGGGGCTAAGGATTTAGCTTAGTGGTATAAGTGCCTGCCTGGCAAGTGCAAGATCATGAATTTGATCCCAGGTACAAAAAAAAAAAAAAAAGAAAGAAAAAGAAAAAAAAACAGCGTTCTTCAAATGTCTGTTACATTTACTTGGTTTGTGGTATGTTCACATCTTTTAGTCATGTCTAGTTTTCTTTATCAGTTTTTTAAAATGTATTGAACTCTCCAACTACTGTTGGACTATTTCTCAATCAGATTCTGTCTTTATTTGCTTTATGTATTTCAGGGCTCTGTTGTTAGATGCATATAAATTGTGATTTAAAAAGTGAGGTAACGCTGGGCATGGTAGCACATGCCTTTAACCCAGCACTCGGGAGGCTGAGGCAGGAAGATTGTTGTTAATTTGAAACCAGCCTGGGTTACAAAGTGAGTTCAAGGCCAACCTGAAGTGCATAATGAGAGCCTGTCTCAAAAAATATAGGGCTGGGGATTTGGCTCAGTGGCCTAAGCGCCTGCCTGGCAAGCATGAGGTTACAAAGTGAGTTCAAGGCCAACCTGAAGTGCATAGTGAGAGCCTGTCTCAAAAAATATAGGGCTGGGGATTTGGCTCAGTGGCCTAAGCGCCTGCCTGGCAAGCATGAGGTTGTGAATTCGATCCCTGGTACCAGAAAGAAAAAGAAAAAAACAAGTATAGTTGCTTGGCTAATATTGATCCAGTAGTAGCAAGGACACATAGATGACATCATTAGCCTCGAATGGTAATCTACAGTTTTAGTCTTAGTCTTGGTAGTTTTAGTCTTGGTGGGAAAGGATGGCCCACCTCGATGAGATAAAGGTGTTGAATATTTTTCATGTATTTACCGACCATATGTTTCCTTCTTAGAGGTTCCTGTTCATTTCAGTTACCAATTTTTATTCAATCTTTTATTTGGGGAGGTCACCACCAGGCATGGTGGCGCGGCGCATGTCTGTAACCCCAGCACTTGGGTGGCTGAGACAGGAGGATTACTGCAAGTTCGAGGCTAGTCTGGGCCACATAGTGAGTTCAGGGTCAACCTGAACTGCACAGTAACCCACTGACTCAAACAAAACAAAAACAAAAATAGCAAAAATGTTTTACTTGTTTTATCTTCCAGCAAACTGTGTTTTGTCTTAACATTTAGATCTTTGATCTGTTTTGATTTTAGTTTAGTACATGGTGATAGATATGGGTCTAGATTCAATCTTCTTCATATGAATAGTCAGTTTTCCCAGCACTATTTTTTAAAGATGCTATCTTTCCTCCAATGTATATTTTTGGCCTCTTTGGCAAAGATCAAATAGCTTAATGTTGCTGAAATTGTCTCTGCATCCTCTACTCTGTTCCATTGATCTACATGTTTGTTTTTGTATCAATACTGATACCATGTGTTGAATCTTACAGATAGATTCCAGGCGCTTGTGTACAGAAATCAAAGAATTGCAAGGGTACATTCAATGGTAAAAGAAAAAGCAACTACATTTATTGAAGGTGCTTTATGCTCAGGGCAAGCAAGTACAGAAAGTGGTGTCAGGGTGACAAGAAGATAAAAAGCACAGCATACAGATAAATCAGGCTTTTAGATTTTAAAAGATGTGTACCTCAGCCTGGGTACCACTCTCTGAATATGGTTGATAGGAATGATTGACAAGTGCTGAGTCATCTCAGGGGCAGTATAACACACGCATGTGTCTGAAAGTTCACCCCATTAAATTACATGCATAACATACTCTCCATATTTATGAATCTTTAATGAGGTTCAAGTGGGGAAATGGTTACTGAAGCTCAGGTCATGAGATCTAACGCGTGTGCTCTGGCCTGGAGCTATAGAGATTTCCAATCTTTGTTATTTTGTTTTCTGCTTCTCTCATTGTTTTCTGAACAATGGAAAGAGGATTCCCCCTGGGGTGTTGCTCAAATCCAAGTGGGTGAATGGGAGTGGTTTCCCAGCCCACATTGTGCTACCTGCCTGTACTGTTACTATTTCCTGCTGAGAGACTTGGTCCCTGATGGTACTTAAGGGATGCAAAAACAGGAAGGTCCATTTTCTTTTCTTTTTTTCTTTTTTTTGTACCAGAGTTCAAACTCACAACCTCGAGCTTGCCAGGCAGGTGCTTACGCCACTGAGCTAAATCCCTGGCCCTGAAGGTCTGTTTTATGTGGCTACTTCCTCCTGAATAGGTGTGCCAGCCCTACCTACATGGAAACCAAGGAACTCTCACCCTATCTGATCTAGGAGGTCAAGGGATCCATATTCCTACTCTGATTTCTTGATGAGCTGTAGATGTGGAGGCAGATTTTGATCTTCAGCTAGGGCCATCACCAGTAGCTTAATGGCTGTCAAACATGAAGAAACGAATTTGAGTAAGAGATTATGTAAGATATGAATAATAAGATTACAGGAAGCATTAATACAGACCATGTCTAGGATAGCAACCAAGACCCCAGTTCTGGTACTTGGCCAGGACATCCATGACTCCGAGAGTTCCTCATGGAACTTAGAATTGTAGTCAGCCACCTTCTATGCTATATCTCTCCCTATTTCAGACTGATTGACATAGGAACTAGATTTTTCTTTTAGAGACAAATATACTCCCTCAGTTTCAGTGATTAGGTGATCTAGTTCCCTATGACATTGTATGATCCTTGCTGCCAGTGAATCTATTTGATCTTGAAGTTGGTCTAGGCCAGTGATGGCACACAGTTTAGAGCTTTCAATGATAATAAACAGCCTGCTGTGGCATATGTGCAATAAGTTTGTCACCACTGGCAAGGTTGTTGGTCAAGTTCTTAGGTAGCTGTTGATGGTAGGAGAAAGATGCGATTAGCTTTAAGATTTTGTATAAGTAATCACCATTTATTAGCTCTATGAGAGGCAGGTTTTGAATTATCCAGGATAAGAGAAACAGGAAAAAAATCAAAAGGCATCATGTTATAACTTGGGACGAGGACCTCAAGTGTAGCAAACAAGAGAGTAACCAGACTAGCTACATAGGCGGGTGTGGTGGCGCACATCTTTAATCCCAGCACTCCGGAGCCTGAGGCAGGAGGCTCATTGTGAGTTCCAGACCAGCCTAGGCTACAAAGTGAGTTCAAGGTCAGCCTGAACTGCATAGTGAGACCCTGTCTCAAAAAATAGGCCCGGGGATTTAGCTCAGTGGCATAGCACCTGCCTGGTAGGTGCGAGGTTGTGAGTTCTATCCCCACTACCAAAAAAATAAAAAATAAAATAAAATAAAATGGGCATCTGAGATGAACACACACTTTTCAGATGAAGAAGTACAAACAGCAAATAAATATGTGAAAAAATATTCAACAGCACTGGTCATTCAAGAGATGCAAATTAAAACAACACTGAGATTCCACCTCACCCTAGAGAGAATGGCTACTATTAAGAAGTCAACCAATAACAAATGCTGGAGGAGCTGTGGAGAAAAAGGAACCCTTCTCCACTGTTGGTGGGAACGCAGGCTGGTGCAGCCACTGTGGAAGTCAGTGTGGAGATTCCTCAAAAAGCTAGGATTGGAGGTCTCATTTGACCCAGCTATTCCCCTTCTGGGTATCTTCCCAAAAGAACTAAAAACATCATACCATAGCGATATATGTGCACCTATATTTATAGCAGCACAATTCATAATAGCCAGATCTTGGAAACAACCTAAGTGCCCATTGACTGAGGAATGAACAAAAAAGATGTGGTATTTCTATATAATGGAATACTACTCAGCTACAAAGAATGATAAACTAGACACTTTCATACTTAAATGGATGTGCCTTGAGAATATACTTAGTGAAATAAATAAGTCACACATATGTAACCATCATATCGTTGCACTTGTGTGAAAATCTATGTATATGTTTATGTATATATATATATATATATATATATATACAAATTAGTTAAGATAGTTAAAGACAAAGAATTTTGAGTGAAAAGTAGTTTTCATAGGGTCGTTTTCAGATTTCATTTTTACTGTGAATTATTCTCTTAAAAATAATACAGCATTCATAAAATTTGTATTTCTTGCCAATGTTTTTCTAATGTTCTATACATTCTTTTTTGTCATATAGTTTAAAAAAAAAGAAACTTTAGGTTGTTTACTGGTTTGCAGGTGTAAGAGGTTTGTGGCCTTTTTTGTTTTTTGATATCTCCAGTGGCTTGGGTTTTACCCTGAAAAGGTGAATCTAACTATCTTTCTTCCTCTTCTTCTCCATCTTCTCCTCCTCCTCCTCTTCCCCCTCCTCCTCCTCCTTCTTCTTTTTCTTCTTCTTCTTCTTTAGTTTTCTTGAGACAGGGTCTTGCTATGTAGTTCAGGTTGGCACTGAATTCACTAGGTAGTCCAAGCTGGTCTTGAACTTGTGGCAATACTCCTGCCTCAGTCTCCTGAATGCTGGAATTACAGGCATGCCCTACCACACCTGGCTCAACTACCTATTTCTTGTACCTCAATGGCAGAAGGAGTGATTAGAGGGTTGTTTAAGGGCCTTTCCATTTGGGGGTAAGTTGGGACTGGGGTCTGCCCTCCTTCAAGAAGGCTGCTTGAGCATATAAGACCAGAAAGGCATGGTTGGAGTTGGTGCATATATTGATCCTCTTCCCCTGGCCAAGTAGGAGAGCCCAGGTGAGGGCAGTAAGTTCTGCCTTTTGTGCAGAAGTCCCAGGGGGTTGTACCCTTGCTTTAATGACCTGGGTAGGGCTGACTATGGCATAACCTGTTCTCTTAATGCCATCCTTTTCAAAACTACTGCCATTAGTGAAACAAGTGCTAGCTGTCTCTGTCAATGGCTGGTCCCTTATACCTCATATCGGGGCAGCTGGTATAATTTTGAGCAATGATTTATTCATACTTGTGTCCAACCTGTTGGTCAGGTGGGAACAGGTTGGGTAGGTTTAGAATGGTGTAAAACTAAGGAGAGATATCTGGGTTTTTTCTCCTGTCATCTACAAGTGTCCCTTGAGTTCTAACAAAGCCTTAACCTGGTATGGAGTTAAAATTTAGAGTTTTTGTCCCAAGGTTATTTTAGAAGCTTTCTGTACTAAGAGTGCTGTAGCAGCTATTGCTTGCAGGCAGCTAGGCCAGACCTGTGTCATTCCATCTAGTTTGGAAAAGTAGGCAGTTGGTCAGTTTTTCTGGCCCAGTCGCTGAGTTAGCAGTCCAGTGGCCACTCCCTATTTTTCAGCCATAAAGAGAGAAAAAGGCTATTAGGTCTGGGATTCCTAAAGCCTTGGCCTGCATCAGAGCTCATTTTAAGGCCTTGAGGCCCTCTTGAGCAGCTGCTGTCCATTCAGTTTGTGGTCCTCAAGTTGCCTCACGTAGGGGTTTGACTGTTACCAAATGGGGTATCTATATGTGGCAGAAGTTTACCATTCCCAAGAAAATCCTTGACTGCTGTTTAGACCCCAGAAGATCCAAATGGCAAATTGCTTCTAGTCTCTTTGTGGACAGTTGTCTTTGTCCTGGAGTTAAAATGTATCCCAGATATGTTACCTTTTGTTGAGAAATCTGGGCCTTGTGTTGGGATACCTTGTAATCTCTTTTTGCTAGAAAAGAGTCTTAATGGTGTTTTTATCAGATAACTCCTTAGTGGGACTACAGATGAGGAGGTCATCTATGTACTGTAAGAAACCTCTCTTTGTAAACTTTAAGTCTCTGTGGTCTTGAGCTAAGGCTCATGCAAACAGGTGGGGGCTAGCTCTAAAACCCTGGAGCAAGATAATCCAAGTATACTGCTGGCAAGTCCTGTTTGGGAATCTTCCCATTCAAAGGCAAACAAGTATCGGGAGTTAGGATCTATAGAGATAGAAAAGAAAGCATCTTTGACATCAGGGACAGAGAATCAAATAGTGTCTCCTTGGACCTGTGCTAAAAGAGTGTATGGGTCTGCCACTAATGCATGAATAGGTACCACTGCTTCATTGATATTCTTACTAGGCAATATTCTCCTGATGCCTTTATTATTGGTAAAATGGGCACAATTCATGGGAACTGGCATGGTACCAACAACCCTGTACCAAAAATGTATCAATAATGGACTTTATGCCCTGTCTAGCCTTTTTCTTAAGGTAATACTGTCTTCTGTGAGAGTACAGATTAGGGTCCTTCAGATAAATGACTACAGTAGTGGCCTTCACAGCCCTCTCTTGGGTGCTGTCATATCATGCTTGGAGATCAACTCCCAACAGAGAAATTGGGACCATGGAGTTAGCAGGCTGGGTCCCTAGCAAATAGGACATAGGTTTCCAGAGGCTTGAATGACAGAGTAACCCTGAGTAGGAGTAGTGTATCTCTTTCAATTACTGGTATGGGGCACCTCGCTGTCACATAAAGGTGGCGTGGAAATGGAAATCTTCCAACTGGCTGCTTATAGAATGGGGATAAAGAAAGCTAACTTGTTAACTCCTTTAAGGACCACAGCAACTTTTTTTTTTCCGGTACCGGGGTTTGAACTCACAGCTTCACACCTGCCAGACAGGTGCTTACGCCACTGAGCCAAACTCCCAGCCCTAGTTTTTCAAGGCAGAGTCGCACTATGTAGCTCAGGCCGGCCTTGCGCTTGCATTGTAGCCCAAGCCGGCCTCAACTCACAACGCTCCTCCTACCTCAGCCTCCCAAGTGCTGGGATTAAAGGTGTGCGCCACCACGCCCGGCCACAGCAACTTTGGAATGGGATGAAAGCTCACCCCAATATAAAATTTGAATTAAACAAGATGCCATTCCCCAAAGGCTTGCCCACTACATCTAAGATCATGAAAGCCTCTTGCAAGATGAGGATGTCATTGTGTGGGGGCCATGCAGGCCTCTTCAGGCACCATCATTCACTGTCCAGGCATTGTTCCCTGGCCACCATGGTAGTGAATGACCTCATCCCTCTATAGGAACAAAAGCAGTCCCTCTTCCAGTATCAAGAGTCTTATGTGTTTTGACAGTCCCAACAAGGGTTTAGTGGCTTTGGAGCTCACTCCTTTGCCCACTACCTTGGTCACTTGTACTTGAAGCACTCTGACTTGCTTCCATCACTCTTTGGATTGCTTTGGTTCCTCTTAGCACTGTGGGCTTTGTATCCATTAGGACAAGCATGGCTTTAGCCTGCCTCTTTCTTACTCAATGTTTTTTTTTTTCCCACCAGGGACTTACTCCATGTTTATCTTTTAGTTTGTCACGATTATCAAAGACCATGTCAACCAATTGACTTATCCCAGCTTGTGGGCCCTGTTGGAGTTTCTGGAACTTTCTCCTCCATATATGGAGCTGACTGGCTAATAAAATACTGTCCTAGGATAATGTGATCTTCCCTAGACTCTGAGTCTAAATTAGTGTATTTATGGAATGTTTCTTCAAGCTAACTCTTCAAGAGGTGGAAAGTAACTAGATTTTTATCAGAGCCTTGACTGATAAACCATCAGCAAAATTTTTAGAGTCCCTGGAAAATTTACCCAGTTTTTCTTTGTATTGTTGAATATCCATCATAGAAGGCAGTTAAACAGGGAGCCAGGTAGAATGGATGAGACATGCCCCAAAATAGGTTTTGTGCTTAGAAGGAATTTAGGGGAACCAACAGGCCTATTCCTAGATCAATCCCTGACCTGTTTGTTTGTTTTTTTGTTTTGTTTTGTTTTTTAAAGCTTAGTCTCTGCTCTTTTATTCTGTTTGGCTGTGTTTTTTGTTGTCGTTGTTTGGGTTTTTTTTGTTTTGTTTTGTTTTGTTTTTTAAAGCTTAGTCTCTGCTCTTTTATTCTATTTGGCTGTGTTTTTTGTTGTCGTTGTTTGGGTTTTTTTTGTTTTGTTTTGTTTTGTTTTTTGTTTTTGAGGCAGGGTCTCACTATGTAATGCAGTCTGGCCTTGAACTCACTTATGTAGCCCAGACTGACTTCAAACTCATGGTGAGCCTCCTGCCTCAGCCTCCCGAGTATTGGGATTGCAGGTCTGCACCACCGTGCCCCGTACCCCTGTTTGTGGAGGCTTTACAAGACATCTCCTGAATATTTCAGTCTATAAGCCTGTCTGGCTCATAGCATCCTTTGATAAAGCTGAATTTCTTGGGGGCCAGAAGTATCTGGTTTGTATAGGCACCACCACCACTTCCTTTTGAATCTTTTTTTTTTTTTTGTCTTTTTGAGACAAGGTCTTGCTGTGCAGTTCAGGCTGGCCTTGAGCTCACTTTGTAGCCCAGGCTGGTCTCAAACTTGCAACGACTCTCTTGCCTCAGCCGCCAGAGCGCTGGGATTACAGGCGTGCACCACCATTCCTAGCCCTTTTGAGTCTTCTGGACAAGAAGCCTAGAGCTGGGGTGCTCTACTGACTGGATGCTTCAAGTCAGTTATGAAACCACCTAACATCACAGCATGCTTGTGTAAAGAGAGGTAGTAGGTGCTTTCTTCAATAACCCCCCCAAACCCTGATAGTTTTTCTGCATTTTTGCTAGATCAAGCCACAAAAAGGATGTGTGTTCGGTGACAAAAGGAAAACTTCACAATGGAAAAACCATGGATTACACATCCTTTTAGGTGGGAACATAAACTTGAGGCTATGCTTATTGCAACAGAAGCAAAACCCAGTAGAATGGAGAGAAACAGCTAGTATTAGAGAAGTAACCTCTGGAGGAAATAGCCACAGGCTGGCTTAGCACCCAGGAGAATTATAGTCATCTCAGCTACCTCTGTTATCTCCACTGGCACTTCTTTGCCAGTACAAAAACTCAGCTTTTAAAATGACCACAAGTTTTTCTCTCAGCTCTCTGCCTTTCAACTTTCTGCCTTTTCAAGTTGATCAGCACCAAAAAAAATCCAAAGAGTTTGAGTTCTCTGTAGATGAAAGCCTGGGGTTGGGGGCAGGGACAAGAAGAGAGCTGGAGTTCTCCCGAGGGAGAGAGAAGAAACAAAAACAAACCTCAGAAGGACACCCACTCAGTGTGAGCCTACAGACTCGTCTGGTTCCACAAACATCTTTGGCCACTGCCCAAGGGGCCACCTAAATCTACACATCTAGCATGCTACCAACGGTACCCTACAAGGAGAGAAACAATAACATCAGGCAGACCAGGTCCATGCCTTAGTCCCACAAGAAAGATTAAGTGGCCTGGAGAGTTCTGTACAAGGCCAAAGCGTCCTGTTCTCCCAGAGGCATGAGAAACCACAACTGCTGAAAGTGAATTCCTATACGGCAAGGACCAACAGCAAAAGAGTGTTCACGCAAATACAATTCCACTCGAAGGGCAGGAACCCTCCTGCCCCCTGCAAAGACCAAAGCCTTTTGCTCCACAATCTTATCATCCCTTCTCCAGGAGTCTTCATGGATGTGACTGCTTGGGGTTGTCCTGCAACAAGTCCCCTTCATTGCTTGTTAAAAGGGGAAGAGAGAAAGTCTTCCCCAAACAGGGGAGTTATCTTCCTCATTGGCTGGGCTTTTTTGACCTGCTGGCTGATGTCTGCTGATGGTTCCTGGTTGTGCTCTTCAAATGATACCGTGTGATGGATCCAACCGATGGATTCCAGGCTCTTATGTATGGCAAGCAAAGAATTGCAAAGGTACATCCAATGGTAGAAGAAAAAGCAGCACTGGGGATATATCTCAGTGGCACAGCACCTGTCTGGCAAGCACCTCCCTGGCAAGCACAAGGTCATGAGTTTGATCCCTAGTACAGGAAAAAAAAGCTGCTGCATTTATTGAAGATGACTAGAAGATGTGCTCAGGAGAGGGACAAACAGATCAATGGTGTCAGGATGACAGGGAAATATAAAGCACAGCACACAGATAAATCAGGCTTTGGGATTTTAAAAGATGTATACCCCATACTTGCTTTGACAGCACATATACTAAAAGATGTGTGTCCCACAGTCAGGCATGGCAGCACATGCCTGCAATCCTTGCACTTGGGAGGCTGAAGCAAGAAATTCCTGCAAGGTCAAGGTCAGCTGGACTACATAGTGAGTTCAAGGCTAGCCTGAACTACATAGTGAAACCGTCTCAAAAAAAAAAAAAAAAGAAAAGAAAAAAGAAAAAAACAGATGCGCACCCCAGCCTGGGTGCCTCTCATGGGGTCTCTGGATATGATTGACAGGGTGCTGGGTCATCTCAGGAGCACTATAATAAGCACGTGTGTCCCAGAGTTCACCTTGATTAAATTACATGTGTGAGATGCTGTCCGTATTTATGAACCTATAATGAGGTCCTACTAGGGGAAACATTTACTGAGGCTCAGGCCATGAGGTCTAAGGTTCATGTGCTCTGGCCTGGAGCTATAGAGATTTCCAGTCTTCATTTTATCTCTGCTTCTCTCATAACAATGGAAGGAGGATTAGCCCTGGGTTTGTGGACCAGAATGATCTCCCATCCGCTCCCCTTATGCTATCTGTACTAAAATAATGCTGTTTCTATAACTGTAGTGTTGTAGTATTGACCTAGGAGTTTGAAGTCAGAGATTGAGATGCTTCCTGCTTTGCATTGCCCAGAATTGTTTTTACTATTCTAGGTCTCTTCTGGTTCCATAGGAATTTTAGGACATTTTCTCTAGTTCTGTGAAGAAGGCTATTGGTATTTTGATTGGGATTGTATTAAATCTATACATCAGTTTTGGAAGTATGGCCATTTTGACTATATTGGTTCTGTCTATCCAGGAACAAACTCACAGCCTCATGCCTGTCAGGCAGGTGCATAAGCCACTGAGCCAAATTCCCAGCCCTACTTTTTTGAGGCAGGGTTGCACTATGTAGCTCAGGCCGGCCTTGGGCTCACGTTGTAGCCCAAGCCAGCCTCAAACTCACAATGCTCCTCCTACCTCAGCCTCCCGAGTACTGGGATTAAAGATGTGCGCCACCATGCCCGGCTCAGATATTTCTTACATGCTTTTGTTAGGTTTTTTTGGTGCAATAGAGAAGCAAAAAGTTAAAAAAAAAAAAAAAGAAGAAGAAGAACGCGTTTATTGAGAGGACATAGGAAGGAGCGCACAACCCGTGGTGTTGGGCTATGTCCTTTGACCAGATACAAGGGGGATGGGGTGTATATGTGACCTTTGACCGAATGTGGTGTTTGGGGTGGGCATTTATGAAGCGCGAGGAGCTGATTGGAATTTTCTTCGTGCACACGCCACGGGGAAAGGAAGAAGGAAATTGTAATAGGTGGAAGGGGAAGAAGGAGGAAGTGGCTGTCTGGGTAAGTGGCCCCGATTTGGCCTTCCACCATGTTAGACCGCCACCATAATTGTACATTAGTTTATACTAGGGCAAAACTCTTTCAGCTTGGAACATTGGCTTTTGCTGATGGGCTGTGTTTACATGTTGAGGCATGTTTTAATGCTCAGGCAGGTGCTTTACAGTTTTGTATTAACCTTCACTTTCTGTTTGTACAGAGCTTCAAGGTCAGTGTCTTGGCTACTTTTCTCTTGTTGATGGGGCAAAATACCCAATGTCCAAAATTAAGGAAGAAAAGGTTTATTTAGCTCACAGTTTATGAAGGTCCCAGTCCATAATCAACTGGCTCCAAAGCAGAGTGGCATGGCACAGTGGCAACACTTTTTGTGTGTATGTGTGGCACCAGGGATCAAACTCACACCCTGGTGCCTACCAGGCAGGCACTTAAGCCACTGAGCCAAACTTCCAGCCCTAGTTCTTTCAAGGCAGGGTTGCACTATGTAGCTCAGGCCGGCCTTGTGCTCATGTTGTAGCCCAAGCTGACCTCAAACTCACAACGCTCCTCCTACCTCAGCCTTCCGCGTGCTGGGATTAAAGGCGTGCGTCACCACGCCTGGCCAGTGGCAACACTTTAAACCCACTGAATACAGCAAAAGCAGCAAGAGCAAAAAGGGAGGGAGAACAAGCCTCTTCTCCCCCCTTATATTGTAAACAGGCTACCCCTGCCCCCAGGGTGGGTGTAGCACTCACACCACCTCCATGCCCTCCTCTTGCACAGGATGAGGATATTTCCAAAGTAAGGACCCTGGCTCCCTGCCAGGTGGTTTAGTTAAACTTTTAAAGTCAAATTGACACAATGTATCAACCACTACAGTCAGAGAATTCCCTTGAAATGGGGCTTTGGAGGAACTCCACCCTTGTTTCATCTCAGCCAATGGTTGCTGGTGTCAAAAGACAAAATTACAACTATTCAGTTTAAAGATCTTAATTGGCTTTATTTACACTTTTTTTTTTTCTGGCACCGGGAATCGAACTCACAGGCTCGCACCTGCCAGACAGGCGCTTAAGCTGCTGAGCCAAACTCCTGGCCCTGGTTTTTTTGAGGCAGGGTCGCACTATGTAGCTCAGGCAGGCCTTGCGCTCGTGTTGTAGCCCAAGCTGGCCTGGAACTCACAACGCTCCGCCTACCTCAGCCTCCCGAGTGCTGGGATTAAAGGCGTGCGCCACCACGCCCGGCTTATTTACACTTTTAGAATTAGGCAATATTTCATTCCATATAATTGCATAAGTGCCCTGATGAACTGTGCAGAGAACAGAAACAAAAAAAAGTTTCAATTAGTTATCATCAGGTTCTTCAGATTATTCTTTCTGTAAACATTAAAATCAGAGGGAACTTCATCATGCCAACTGAAGCTAGCCCATTGCAGAAACTTGGCTATGTCTCCTGATTTATTAGAAAGTCAGATAGCATCTTTTTTTTTTTTTTTTTTTTTTTTTTGTGGCACCGGGGATCAAACTCACAACCTCACACCTGCCAGGCAGGCAGGCACTTAAGCCACTGAGCCAAACTCCCAGCCGTAGTTTTTTGAGGCAGGGTCACACTATGTAGCTCAGGCCCACCTTGCACTCAGGTTGTAGCCCAAGCCAGCCTCGAATTCACAAAACTCCTCCTACCTCAGCCTCCCGAGTGCTGGGATTAAAGGCATGCGCTACCATGCCCAGCTCCAGATAGCATTTTAATTTCAGCTGGTTATGGGAAACTAGTATAAGTGGCTCCATTTTGATTTTTTTAGTCTGGTCTATCGGGTCCTATTGCAGGAGCTTAGTCAAAAATAATCACCTCCTATAATATTTATTTAACACTGGGCTACTGGTTTTCACCAAGATTGTAGGGCTGTTAGTTTTTTTGTGTTTTAATTTTTATTTTATTGGTACATTTCAGATATATATAGTGATGACATTTCATCATAGGGAGATCGTACCTGTATGTGATATATCTTGCTTCTTTTTTCCCCATTCCCCTCCCATGGGCTGTTAGTTTTTAAGGCTATTAAAAAGGTGTGGAGAAGGGTATAGAAACAGGGAATGTTCAAATATCATAAAGCCTATTTTTGCTGCGATTCAACCATTTTTCTTGAATAAATGCTTTCCAAATTGTAAACCTTTGACCAATTTCCAGGGTATAAACTGTGTTCATTCTGACAAATGTTGCCACTTTAGGTTTTTTTTTTTTTTTTTTTGGTACCCGAGATCGAACTCATGAACTCATGACCTCACACTGGCCAGGCAAGTGCTTGTGCTGCTGAGCTAAATCCCCAGTTCCACTTTAGGCTTTTATGAAGAAGAAAATTTTCATAGACCTTTATGTGGCATTTCTACTGACCTTACCTCCAAGTATATCTTGTTCTTTCCCAGCCCTAGCCCTAAGATAATAGTATCCCAAAGCCAAGATCTGAGAACCCAGTGTACTCATTATTGCCAGAATGTCCTGTCTTCTAAGTCTACTCATTGAAAAGAACTGAGATTTTATAGAAGTATGTATATATTTATATTCTATATATATAATGTATATTACATATTTCATACTAGTACCTCTTGATATAGGGGAATGAAACTCCTGACCTACTATATGTCCGTTACGAGTTCATGTTCTCTAAAATCGAAGAATGAATTTTAGGAACAATGGAGGTTAAGAGCAGAATATATTTATTGAGAGAAAGAAAGCTTCTGTCTGGGAGAGAGGCAGAAGGGATCCCGAGTGCGTAGCCAAACACTCTGTCTTTTCTAGGGACTTTTATAGAGCAAAACCATGAGGTGAGACAGGTTCAAGACGGGGAAAACATGGAAATTCACAAGGCAGGCAGGCATGAGGTGGGACAGAACTATGGTCAACCAATAAGATTAATTGTTCAGGTAAAATTGACCAAATCAGGGACAAATGGGGAAGCCAGTCATACAGCAAGCGGGAATGCTTAAAGAGCAGTGACTCTTTCTGTAGGGGGTTGGGATGGTGACTCCTAGCTTCCTCCAGGTGATGCATACCTATTTAGATTATCAATCCCTGATGTTTT
This sequence comes from Dasyprocta punctata, assembly GCA_004363535.1. Classification (NCBI taxonomy): domain Eukaryota; kingdom Metazoa; phylum Chordata; class Mammalia; order Rodentia; family Dasyproctidae; genus Dasyprocta; species Dasyprocta punctata. The sequence continues at coordinate 61,010 of RJWM01003038.1, read as the reverse complement.
TACTTTGGGTGTGGTTGCGTTTGTTTTGCCTTTTGTCTTGAGATCTGGCCCGCATTAGAGGTGTCTGTCTCCTCCAGTGTTGCAAGGTATCTGGTCCACTGTGTCGGCTCCTTCAAGGGCCCAACCCTGTCTGACTGCCTATAATACTTCTAACTAACTCAGCTGCTTGTAACACCATGATTACTGTGAGCTGGCCTAGGTAGGTCTGAGATCACCTCTGTGATATGCAGAGAGCAAGAAATGCAGAGAGAGAGAGTAATCTGCATAACACAGCTGAGGTAGTAAATGTAATAATTTAGGGTCAGTGCTTTAGTTCTGTTAAGTATTTTTTTTTTCTTTTGCGGCACCGGGGATCAAACTCACGACAGGCGCTTAAGCCACTGAGCCAAACTCCCAGCCAGTACTTTAGTTCTGATGTACAATCCTGTTTGCCCTGGGAAATCATAGCCTCTTTCTCGAGGCTCCATCCCTGCCGATCGCTTGGCTCAACCATGTATTTGGGGAGTCACTGGGTGAGGTAACACTGACTTGTCTCTTTGCTTCAGAGATTACACATCAGCTCCGCAGCTAACCCATTTTACTTTGCTTAAAGCCAATTGAAGGGACAAAGAAATGGGCTAGCCAGCTCTGTACATATCAATACTTGGAGATAGGGCCAAGTTTATCCAAAATGGAAATAGTTGCTCTTCTTTTCAAGGTGAGTCAAGGAGAGTCATCTGGGTGGTTCCCCACATTGCAACACCCATATCACTATGCAAAACAAATCTACAAAAGTAAAACTGGAAATCTGTTTGCCCTTTTTATGTCTTTAGATTGAAGGTATATAGTCAAATACTAGATTCAAAATTTACTTGGTTTAGTTCATTTTATTTCTCATTCAACATGGTTGTCTTATTCATTTTATTTCAAATGTAGTTTACATTTCATTTAATTTTTGTTTTTCCTATAAATGCTGGTATAATTTTATGTTTCACATATAAAATTCCAAAAGCATATACCAATAAAATTGAAAATCTAGGTAAAGTAGGTGATTTCCAAAAAAAAAAATAGCAGTATGCAAAAACTAACCCTATTAGAACTTAATAGAAAAATGTATACAAAATATTAAATAGAGTGTTGAAGTCACGCATGGTGGTGCATGCCCTTAATCCAAGCACTCGGGAGGCTGAGGCAGGAGGATCCTTTTGAGTTTGAGATCAGCCTGGGCTACAAAGTGAGTTCAAGGCCAGCCTGAACTGCATAGTGAGACCCTCTCAAAAATAGGGTCAGGGATTTAGCTCAGTGGCTTAAGTGCCTGCCTGGCAGGAGCAGGTTGTGAGTTCGACCGCCGATACAAAAAAAAAAAAATAGAGTGTTGAGAGTACAGTTCAGTGATAGAACACTTGCCTAGTATATTTAGGCCCTGGGTTTGCTCCCAAGCACAGGAGGACAAGAAAAGAAAAAAGAAAAGAAAAGGAAAGAATAGAAAAGAAAATTGTTAAGGAACTATCCTTGTAGAAAAAGGGATCAGCCCTAAGTGATTTCACAGGAGAATTCTACAGAGAGTTCTACCAAATTTTATTTATTTTTTTAATGGCACCAGGGATCAAACTGACAACCTAGCACCTGCCAGACAGGCGCTTAAGCTACTGAGCCAAACTCCCAGCCTTAGTTTTTTGAGGCAGGGTCGCACTACGTAGCTCAGGCCAGCCTTGTGCTTGTGTTGTAGCCCAAGCCGGCCTTGAACTCACAACGTTCCTCCTACCTCAGCCTCTGGAGTGCTGGGATTAAAGGCGTGCGCCACCACGCCCGGCTTCTACCAAATTTTAACCTTCAGCATGATCAGTGTAGTCACTGGTTGGGTACAAGTTAATGCCAATGCCATGTAAATTATTCCAAATAATAAAAAAGGAGAGGTTTGCGTGTCATTTTTCTAAACAATTACAACTTTGATAACACAAAAGAAAAACATAGATCATTTTCACTCAGGAATATCAATGCAAAAATCCTAAATAAAATTTAAATTGAAAACCATATAAAAATAATATATTTTTAAAAGATAAAATAATATGGCATGACCAAGTTTCCTTCTAGGAATGCGAGAATAATTCATTGTGGATAATGTATTTTTATGTGTGTGTTTGGTTGGTTTTTTTGAGACAGGGTCTCATGTAGTTCAGGCTGGCCTTAAGATCATTGTGTAGTCCAGGCTGGCCTCGAATTCTAAGCAGTCCCCCTGCCTCAGCCTTCCCAGTGCTGGAATTACAGGCGTGCACCACCATGACCAGCTAGATAATGTATTAATGCAACATATTGATAGATATAAGGAAAAAAGTCATATGATTATTTCCACAGATATTTGAAAAGCCTTTGACAAAATTCAACACGCAATCTGATAAAAGCAGTCTTTAGCTGGGCGTGGTGATGCACACCTTTAATCCCAGCACTCAGGAGGCTGAGGTAGGTGGAGCATTGTTAGTTCAAGGCAGGCTTGAGCTGCAATGTGAGCAAGGCCAGCCTGAACTATATAGTGCAACCCTGCCTCCAAAGAAACAGAGCCGAGGGAGTTTGACTCAGTAGCTTAAGCGCCTGCCTGGCAGGTGTGAGGCTGAGAGTTCGATCCCTGGTACTGCAAAAGAAAAAAAGAAAAAAAAAAAAAAAGGCCTGGTGTGGTGGTGCACTCCCCTGTAATCCCAGCACTCAGGAGGCTGAGGCAGGAAGATCTCTGTGAGTTCAAGGCCAGCCCGGGCTACATAAGCAAGTTCAATAACAGCCTGCACTACAAAAATAGAAATCAATTATTTTGGGGGATGTTTTGAGACAGGATCTCACTATATATTGCAGGCTGGTCTCAAACTAATGATGATCCTCCTGCTTCAGTCTCCCAAGTGCCAGGATTACAGGCCTGTACCGTCACATCCAGCTATAAATCAATTTATACCACTTGAACAAAAATCTGTACATCTTAATTCTAAAATTATCATCTTAATGGAACAACATTGAAGGCATTTCCACTAAGATCAGGAGCAAGGTGAATTACGTACTATTCTGAGTCCTTTCTAAAATTGTCCTAAAGGTATTGAACTAATGGCTTTAGACCAAGAAATTATAGGTGTAAAGATGGTAAAGAAGACATAAAAATGGCTCTGTTTAGAGATGATAAAATAGTATTATCTAGAAATCCCATAGAGAATCAATAATAAAGCTAATTCAGAAAATAAGAGAATTTAGCAACATAGCAGAATATAAAAACATACAATAATCAGTAGTTTTCTTATACACAAATAACCAGATAGAAGATATAATAAAAGAGTGACTATTATTTACAACAGAAAAAAATAAAAATAAAAGGCTGGGGATTTAGCTCAGTGGCCTAAGTGCTTGCCTGGCAGGTACAAGGTTTCAAGTTTGAGCCCCAGAACCAAAAAAAAGAAAAAAAAGAAAAAGAAAGAAAGAAAAAAAGAAAGAAAACTTTAGTATAAAATAGAAAAGGAATATGGAAACTTAAATGAGGAAAAGTTTAACATATTTTGAAAGACACAAAGGTAGACTTAAGCAAATGGAAAAACATTCCTTATTCTTGGCTAGAATGAATCGACATCATAAAAATGTTAGTTCACCTCCTGAGGTCTTTTTTTTGATTTACGAATAAAATGATTCTCCAAAATATACCTAAATCTTTTATTTTGATCTAGACAGGCTGATAATAAAATTTATATAGAAAAGCAAACATGTAAGAATAACCAGGAAAACCCTGAAAAGGACTAGCTATGACGTAAGGACTAGCCCTACCACCCTACAAGGAATCTAATGCCCCTGCCATCAAACACATTATGAAGCTTCTATAATTTAAAATATATTATGCTGACACATGTAACAGACAGGCTGACAGATTAAAGGAACAAAACTTAAAAGTCTGGATATACATCCATGTATATATGAAAATTTACTATATGTAAAAGTGACAACTCAAATTACTAGGGCAAAAAGAGACATTTTATTTTTTAATTTTTATTTATTTATCTTTTGTGGCACTGGGGATCAAACTCACAACCTTGCACCTGCCAGACAGGCACTTAAGCCTCTGAGCCAAACTCCCAGCCCTCATTTTTTGAGGCAGGGTTGCACTGTGTAGCTCAGGCCAGCCTTGCGCTTGCGTTGTAGTCCAAGCCGACCTCGAACTCACAACGCTCCTCCTACCTCAGCCTCCCGCGTGCTGGAATTAAAGGCATGTGCCACCATGCCCAGCTCAAAGAGACATTTTAGTAAAGCTTTATATTTGACACTTAAATTCTTTCTTTCTCTGAAACTGATTTTCATTTACAATGTGAAGTAGTGTCTTAGTCTGTTTTGGAAGTGCATGCATGAGGGAGAGATCACATGGCAAGACAGGAAGCTAGGGAGACTCAGGGACCAGGCGCAGTCTTTTTATAACAACCTGCTCTCAAGAGAACTAATCAGGGTCCCATGAGAACTGTGTTAATCCCTTTCCGTGGCTGCATCCTCAGTGACCTAATCATTTCCACTGGGCTCCACCTCTTAAAGTTTCCACCACTTCAGCACAGCCACACTGGAGACAAAGCTTTTCCTGCACATGAACCTTTGGGGTCACACTCAAACCATATCCAAACCAATAACAAGTAGGTAGGTATCCAGTTCATCTTTTTCCTTATGGTCAATTCTTTTTTCAGCATTGATCTGGTATGCCACCTCTGGCATATACAAAAATGTTGTCCCTGTGTGGGGAAAGTTCTGGACTCTTCTATTTCACTGGTCACTTTCACTATACCTATACCATGCCATACTGCCTTAATAACAATATTATCTCATTAAATCCTGATACCTAGTAGGCACTTACACCTCTTGACTGTTCTATAGCTGTGTAGAGGCTGTTTTTGTCAGGGACAGAGAGAGCAGGACTTCTGAATCTGAGAAGACAGCGTTAATGGTGGGTCACGGGGAATGAGATGGCAGATATATGAAGCTCCTCACAGGCCAGCTTGCCACCTCTTTTCCCTGTTTGTCCCCCACCCACTATGAAGTGTGAAGGGGCAAAGCTAGGCCTGAATTTGTAGGAACAGTGTTTCCCCATTTGATATCCTGAAGTTTCAGTGGGAAGGCTGCCCAGGCTTCATCGTGTGGCGGGAGTCACATACTGGTCCCTGACACCCCATTTATGTCCATCTGGTTGCAAGCTGCTAGGAATCTAAGGAAGATACTCAGCTCAGTTATGTCTAATTAGTCACCAATGGAGTGGAAATATGGAAAGACCCTGTGGAGCACAGTTTAACTTCTCTTCATCCCAACACCCCTAGCATAGTGATTTGCTTATGTCAGTTTTGTCATGCAGGTGTGGGAGGGTGCTGTGGTAATAGTGAATTCCCCTCTCTTGCCATCTCAAATCAGGTGATTTACAGTGCAGCAGCTCATTATGGAGGGCTCACAGTGTGACAGGTGGTATCCAATCCAAAGGCCCCTCTGACTCCACTCCCTTCTCTGGGCACAGGATTTTTGCTGCCTGTGGAATGAAGAAAGAAATTATGCTTTGAGATTGGAATCAACAGGATCAGAGATGTGGTGATTCTGTGAAAGACAGGGCGAGAGTGAGAGAGGAATTGGGCTGGGGATATAGCTCCGTGGCGCAGCACCCGCCTGGCAAGCACAAGGTCCTGAGTTTGATTCCTGGTACCAAAAGAAAAAAAAAGAATAAGAGAGAAATTAAAGGAAAGAGTAAGGAAGGGATGTCAGTGGGGTGGGGAGTTTCTTCTGAGAGGCCAGATCAAGAGAAAACACAAGCAGAACTCCAGCATAGCTAGAAGTTGATGGGAGGGGGTTTGAAAGGAGGGGATGAGAATGGAGAAAAAAAGAGGAATTGAGATATATCATGTACAGGTACAAATTTCCTATAATGAATGTGATCATTATGTATCATAAATTTCAACAATAAACTTAAACTGAAAAAAAAAGAAGTTGATGGTCCTACCTCATATGGGAGCACAGCCTGTAATCCCAGCTACTTGGGAGGCTGAGGCAAGAAGATCACAAGTTCAAGGCCAGCCTGGGCAATTTACCAAGGACTTTGTCCCAAAAAAATAAAACAAAATAACATAAAATAAAATAAAATAAAATAAAAAGAGATGGATGTAGCTCAGTGGCAAAACACTCGCCCAGCGTGCATAAGGCCCTGAGTTCCATTCCCAGTACGGCCAAAAAAAAATGTTGATCTTCCAGAGGCTCAAGGCATAATTCTGTCCTAACTCTAATTCTGTCCTCAACCCACACTGTCCTGAGTCTTGGAGATTGGCCACTTGATTTTTATTTTGGGGTGCCTCTGTTAACCAGAGGGCCAATGTGTGATTAGAGTCTGTGAGGGGGAAAAAGGAGAAGGACACTAGGAATGAGGAGTATTTATGAGGTGAAGCCTGGGGTCTTAGTATCACATGAATAACTTTGTTGTGGCACTGTGGATTGAACCCAGGGCCATGTGCTGACTCCCGAGTAGCCGATATTAGAGATCTGTACCCCCACCTCAGTTCATCATAGAGACTATTTATTCTCGGCAGATACAGAGGGAGGTCTGAGAGTGAGCACAGAGAAGTAGGCAGCGGAAAGCACAGGGACAAGCTGGAGCACCCGGGGGACATCTGTGTTTTCAGGAATACCTGAGGGCCCTACTTAAAAGCCCAGCTCACCCTTTCCTGTTGCTGTTCGGGAAGCTCTTTTTATGCTCCAAGGCTGTATTTGGCATCTTGTGAGGTACAGGTGGTCATCCCTCATAGAACCTGGGGTAAAGTGTGACCAAATGTCCCTTGACCAGGACGCATGTGATCTCCAAGTGGCCAGTCTCCAAGATTCAGGACAGTGTGGGTTGAGGACAGAATTAGCAGTGGTGGGCTGAAATTGGAAGCACAGTAGCCCATGGTGGCACTTGGTGACAAGAATGTTCCAGAAATAGAGACTATTTATTCTAGGCAGATACAGAGGGAGGTCTGAGAGTGAGCATTTATACGGGGTTGGAACTGGTTTGCTGACCTGTGGTGAAATTTATAAAGGGAGCCTTTCTTCATGATCTTGGTCGACTTATAGCTAGCTATAACTACAGTGCTTTTTATTTTGGGGTGCCTCTGTTAACCAGAGGGCCAATGTGTGATTAGAGTCTGTGAGGGGGAAAAAAGGAGAAGGACACTAGGAATGAGGAGTATTTATGAGGTGAAGCCTGGGGTCTTAGTATCACATGAATAACTTTGTTGTGGCACTGTGGATTGAGCCCAGGGCCATGTGCTGAGCTACATTCCCATCCCTTTAAAAAATCTTCTTTGTTGAGATGGGGACTCATTAAGTTGCTAAATTCCCAGGCTGGCCTCAAGCCTGTAATCCTCCTACCTCAGACTCCCGAGTAGCCGATATTACAGATCTGTACCCCCACCTCAGTTCATCAGTAGCTTTTGGTCTCAGAGACCTAGTCCATTCTTTCAGTCAGAACAAGGTCAGAGGCATATATTCTGGTAGGGAGACAGGTGTCGGGCAGAGGTGGGCTGGGTGCTTGTGTGTGTGTGTGTGTGTGTGTGTGTGCGTGTGTGATGCCAGAGACAGAATGCAGGTCCTTGCACATGGCAGGCAAGTGCTCTACCACTGAGTATCACTCCTGCCCCCCTGGTAATTCTGAAGTTATACTGCTGCAAGGTATGAATGAAGACTGTGAGCTGCAGGAATTTAGCCACAAGGACCAAGAGTGGGAGAACTATTGTCAGGGGAACCTTTGTGGTTTAGATTTCAAGGCTCCTGGAAGAAAGTTTACAAAACATCTGCCTTCCACCCTTTCTGAGGTCCTCCTAAAACTCTCTCATGTCAGAATTACAGTAAGCAGCATAGGTATGTTGGCAGATCCCAAAGACCTGCCCAAGTGTGTTCTTGGATAGAATCAGAAGAAACAAGAAGGCAGGGTCTGTAGTAGGAGCCCGAGAGACAAGTGGAAGGGAAAGTTGAAACATGACCTTGCCCTGGCTCAGCTCATTCCCAATCAGCAGAGGATTTGAAAGTATCTAGCTAGTAATAAATATTGTTTTCCTGGGGCCAGGAGGAGGCCCTCTTGATGTGGGCAAAAGACACTTGAGTCTGGAGACCCACCTCCGTCCATCAGAGGTGTACTCCACAAAGGCTCAGCAAGTGGGCCAAGGTCAGTGGTAGATAAATAGCCCCAAACAGGGAGGTATAGTTTAGGCCTTCCTCCCCATATGAAGTGGCCCCCTTTACTCTCAGGAGATCTGCTTCCAGCCTTCTACTGCAGCAGGGAACCGGTAGCTGGAGAGTATGCCTGGGGCTCTAACAACTTTTTTTTTTTTTGAAACAAGATCTTGCTGTGTAGTTCAGGCTGGCCTTGAATTCACTTTGTAGTCTAAACTGGTCTTGAACTTGCAGTGATCCTCCTGCCTCAGCCTCCTGAGTGCTGGGATTATAGGTGTGCACCAGCACACCTGGCTTCTAACAACTTCTTACACAGACTTTCAACCAATCTTTTTCAAAGAAGCACCCACATCCAGAAAAAACTTGCATCCTAATCCTTTTCTTTGATGCAGGTTCTACAGTGTGATTCACCACTGCTACTGGCAGAGAAGTCATCAAGACTTGGGTTCTGAGATGTCAGTATCAGTCACTATTAATGAAAGAGAAGGTCTGGCCTTATATAAATTGACCTCTCCATCTGTCACTGGGTAGTAGGAAGAGATGTTTCACCATATAGGGTAGTATTTTGGGAGCTATTGTAGCAGAGTTATTTTCCAACTGGATACATCTAAGAATAGAAAAATGTGTCAGTAGGTGTTGGTCAATCAATAATGAATATATGGATAGCTGGGTTTTTATGAATGGGAAGATTTTAAAACAAGGTTATTAGTGAGATAAATATCAATGGTGGGTATTTCTGAATGGAAGGATTTTACAAGGGGGCTTATCAGTGGGAGCATTTCTGATGGACAAGTATGAATGAAGAGTTTTATCATTCTTGGAGATGTGCCAGTGGGTCAAAATTTGTGAATGGGGAGATTTGCTAATAGAGTTTGTCCTGGGTATGATGTCATAGAAAGATACTCATGAATAGAGAGATTTGTTAGCTAAGGGGATGCCACCAGGCAGGTAGTTGTGAAGAGAAATACTTGTGGCTGGGATCCATCAGCAGACAATAGAGTGCTGCTGGATATTTGTGAATGGGAAGATTTGTCAGTACAGGTTATCACTGGGGAGATGGCACTGGAATATTTATGAGCAAGATGTTTCTTCGTGGGGTATTTGTGAAAAGGGATTTGTCTCAGTGAAGAGATGGAACTAATCAAAGGAAAGATTTACCAAGGGCTTAGGGATTTGTCATCTGGAGTCTTGGAAACATTAGAGATTTATAAAAGTAGAGATTTTTCCACAATGAGGACTGCATGCGGGCAATGTTATCATCTGGTGTGGGGATAGATTTCCATGGAAGTCGTCTAAAATGTTGGTATTTGTCTGTGGAGGGATTTGCACACCAGACAGCAGTGTATAAACATCATCATAATAAGAGTATTACAAATGAGCATATTAAATATTTTTAACATCTCTGGAATGATTATCATGGTCATGAGTTTTATATGAAGGGTTCTGGAGTACGTGAAATCATTGCTACTAATTTCCATTATTTCTAACATTTTATTTTATTCCTAATATCAAATATTATTTGCAGCTGGGCATGTTGGTACACGCCTATAATCCCAGCACTCAGAAGGCTGAGGCAGAGGATCCTGGCAAGTTTGAGGCCAGCCTGGGCTACATAATGAATTCAAGGCCAGCCTGCACTACATAGTGAGGCCCTGTCTCAAAAAAATATTTTGCAACATTGCATCACTCATTGCTAATGAAAATTATCATTGCTACATCAAATTGCTACACATTTGATTGTATTTACTGTAACTACTACTTTACTGTAACTACTAAAACAGTGCTACATGCCTAGCACTGTTTTAAGCACTTTACATATACTCACTCACTACACACATTGTCCTTATGAGTTAGGCATAGTTTTAGCCCTATTTTACAGATGTGGGAACTGAGGCACAGAAGGGCAATATGATTTTTTCCAAGGACAGAGACTTAGGACATGGCAGGGGCAGGATTTGAATGCAGATGATCTGGCTACAGGGTTCATGTTCATAACCAGTACACTACACTTCCTGTCGAGAAATTAATTCATTTTTTAGCAATATTGCACATTAAGTTATTGTTACAAGAGTGTCCTGGTTTTTGTCATTTTTGTTGTTTGCAGTAGTGGAGATGGAACCCAGGGCCTCACATGTTAAGCAAATGCTCTACCTCTGAGTCACATCCTCTGCCTGTTTCATATGTGTTTTGACCTGGAAAATATCTAAGCGGTAAATACACCTCACAATCATTCTCCACCCCTAGGAGAGACTAGATCTGAAAGGCTCTGGGTAGGGACTGTGGTACCCACATTTTAGAAAGAGGACTACGGCTCAGGAGAGGGAAGGGCGAGTGCCCAGGTTACCCACTGAGCTGGATTCCACGCTGCACACCTCATGTAGCTGCAGCCACATGTGCTTCCTCTCAGCCATCACAAAAGTTCTAATAAGTCTGACACACAGACACACTGAATGCTGGAGAGGGTTTACTTGCATGGGTTTTCTAGAAAGTGGTGGGGGATGTGGTCATCCCAGAACTATGGATCCTGCCAGGAGCTCATGCTGAGTCTCAGGAAAAGGTAGCATTAAGTCCTGTTCTGGTCTCTCTGTGCCCTGAGGGACTGGTCACGCCTGCTTATTTTCACCAGATCTGAGTGCAGAGCCCCTCCTGAAGGATGGACAGGTGGGCAGAACGGCCTCCATGCTGGATTGTATCCTTCGCCTGACATCTTCCACTTCACCTTCTTCCCAGGGGTAGGGTGGCTAGGGCTCAGGGAATGGGCCCTGAAGTCAGGGAGCAACTGAAGAGTGCAAGGAGCTGATGTGAGGGTTTGGTGAATTGTCAGGAGTTTCTGAGGTCCTGCAGGCTGCTGAGGGACCAAAAGGTACCCATGCTCTTCCCTTGCAGTTGTACCCACCAGCAAAGCCTGCCATTTGCCCCTTTTGGTGGACAGAGTTCTGACCTCCCAGGCAAAACCAAGTTGTAAATGTTGCTGCAGACATTGTTGCTCTACTTCTGAGTAGCCTGAGTGCTCCCTGTTGAGGGGAATAAATACTGGCTGCTCAAATACTACCCATCTTGATCTGGGACATAACTCAGGCCTGATGGAATCTTCCAGGAGTGTAGAATGCTCTAGAGCGGGACCACATAGGACCCAGGGAGCCATGCTTGGTGACCTAGAATGCTCTGGTGGAGGCCTGGGTTCTTACTGGCAATGGGTAGTCTGATGTGAGGGATTTTGGGGGTGCCCTTTTCTTCATCAAAGTCTACATGCTGAATCTTTTCTCAAGCAGATTCAGGTCAATAGGGCACTTGTGTGTTCCACTGAAGGTTTGTCTCAATCTTTTTTTTTTTTTTTTTGTAGCGGGAATTGAACTCACAACCTTACACTTGCTGTAGCTCAGTTCCCAGCCCTGTCTTGATCTTAAATTGTGGTTCCCAGTAGTGTCACTTGAGTCAGGACCTTCAGAGAATCAAGAACAGGATCCGGGAACCCAGAAGGGCTACAGAGGCCTAGGCCCAGCAGGGGAGCAGAAAGGCCAGGAAGTGGGTGTTTGGAGGGTCTCTTGCTTAGGTTTTATGGAAGAAAATGAGGCTCTGGTAGAGAAACCCCAGTTTTAAGTAAAGGGAGGCATGTGGAGGTATAGGCCAGTGTGTACCTGGGTGGTTCTAATTTTGAACCCCACCTGCGTTCACTATGGTCAGTCTTTCCTTCAGGGTTAGTCAGTGAGGAGACAGGGAGAGTAGGGCAGAGCCTTGGGATTTCAAGATCATCCCTCCGCCCCAACCTACCTACTCCTATGCCTCAAAACCCCTGCTAAGGAAACTCCCACAGGACATGGGTGTGGTGCAAAGGATACCCCTTCTTCCAGGGTCCAGCCAGGGGTTACATGGGAGCTCTGCATCCCCTCCTGTCACAGTACAGACCCTAAGGGTGGAGACAATGACACAGGTTTGGATGGGGCATCCTCACTGGACATCAGGACAAGGGCTGAGGCAAACCAATTAGTTTGCTAATTGATGGGACATGTGTCAATGAGTTTGTCAACTGAGACTTGTGACTAGGAGAATTTATAGCCATGGGATAATTTATTAATGGGAGAGCCCTGGGTAAATAGGAATTAAAACTACTAAGTACTGGGTAAACTATTCAATGATTTGGAGTTCATAACACCGGTTAAGTGGCCATGACTGATGTTGCAGATGGCCAGCTCTAATGCCTATGATCAATTATTACTACTAGTACATCAAATTTTATATAAAATATAAAAACTCAACATCTTTTTTCCCCATCTTATTGGGGATACAACCCAGGGCCTCATCCATGCTAGGCAAGCACTCAACCACTGAGCTACAGCCCCAGCCCCCAAATCCAACATTCCTCTTGCCCCTCCCCTTAGCCCGGGGTGCTCCTGCCAGGTTGCCAGTGGCATGGCACTACACAGAGACAGTGTCTGCTAAATGACAGTTCTTTTATTTCACCATCTGAGAGAGAAAAAGAGGAGAGTGGGAAGGGAGTGAACACCATGGAGGCTTCAGGTGCCATGAGGGGTAAGCTTCATTCAGTCTGTCTTGGTCCGTAGGGACTGCCAGGTGCACATCCCGGATTCCTGTGGCAGGCAGGCAAGGTGGCGACTCTGGAAGCCCTTATCAGAACCACTCAGGAGCATGTCTGTCCACAAGCAGTGAGTGTCACTCAACAATTTGCAGGGGATAGATGAGCAGGGAAACACCTAGAGGAGAAGAGAGAAACCCTCTCTGAGGATTTGTTCTCCCTCTCCCATGGAGGAGAATTTTCTCCTCAGCTTGTAGCATGGAGCTGCTCAGATCTGGTGTCGCCCCACATGGGTTCGGATCCAAGAAAAGCCCATTGGAGAAACAGCAAGAGAGCAAGCAATCAATGTTTTGGAATGGTACTTGGGGAGCAGTCGTGTGGGGTCGTCAGTCAGTTGTCCTGGGGCGTAGTTCCTTTGGAGAGAACAATGAATGGAGCTCTAAGGCAGAGCCACCAAGGAACACTGCTGGAATAACCAGAAAGTCAGTGTCACGCTTCCTGGCATCCGGAGAAGTCAGAGCGGCAGGACATCCACGAGCTGTGCTGGGAAAGAGTCAGTAGGTTTGGGGAAAAGCACTTTGGTTTCCTGGAGAACATTCTAACAAAATAAAAATCCCAGGGGGTTAGGCAAAGACAGTGGGATTACAGAATAATCACAAGGGGGAGTCAGAGGGACAGAGTAGAAGGTTCAGGGAACAGGCAACCCCAAGTTATCAGGTACAGAACAAGCGAACAACCAGGATTCCTCAGGGTGCAGTCTGAGGTTTGGGGGACTAGCCAGAGGATCATGGACACCCCTGGGGATTGAGAAGCAGTCCAAAGAATAGTCACAGGGAGTAAGAACAAGTCTGCGGTTTCAGGAAGAGTCCCAAGAACGTCTCCTGGCAGAAGACAGAGCCCAGGCACTCACTGTGCATGTCCCACAGCCAGCAGAGTAAGTCTTGGTGAAGCCCTTGTGCTGAGAGGAGGTCAGATTGTGCCAGGGCACCACGAAACTGCAGGTGGTGACATGCAAGTTCCCGTCTCGCAGTTGTCCTGGGAGGGGAGAAAAACACAGGCAGCTTTTGATTGGCTGGGACTGGGGCCTGGGCAGCCTCTGATTGGCCAAGGACATAGAGACCCCCACTCTGCAAGGTCTTGGCCTTCTTATAGGTTGAAACTGGGACGGTCCCCTACCGAGCCTCGCCCCCACCCTCACCCGGTTGCTAGGCAGCGTCTCGGGACAGATTGGCTTGGCCCAGGGTAAGGGGGCGGGGCCTCACCAGCGATGAGAAACTCCTCGCTGCGGTTCTGGGACGGGTGGAAGTACCCGCAGAGGCTCTCCATGGCGGGGGTGTAGAGGAACCGGATGTCGTTGGCATTTCCCAAGGAATCGGACCCTTTCAATATCTGTTGACAGATGAGAAGAGTCTCTTTTACCGACATATTCCTCCCACTCCAAGTTCTTCCCTTAAGTCATATACCCAATCCTGACATCACAGACTTTCCACACCACCCATGTCCAGAAATTTTCTATTTTGAGAAGCAGGAAGCGGTTAGGGAAGACTAGGGAGGGGACAGGGAGATACCTTGGTCACTTTGATCTCATAACGCTTGTGAAAGGTGGTCATGTTGACTTGTGTGGTCCCCATGAACTTGGCCCTTATGACTACGGAAGAGGAAAGAGAAAACTCATCAATTGGGGAATGTGAGCAAATAAAAATAATCATCATAATAAAAACACACCTGCAAATTGGGATTACTGAGTGTTCTACAAGCACACTAAGCAATTCACACAACTGCAAATTCATTCATCTATATAGTGAGTGTCTATTCTTTGCTCAACACATCTTTCAGTCTTTTTCATATATTCATTTGACACTCAACAAATACTTTACAGTGCCTACTGTATGCTAGGTGCTGTTCTGGGTGTTAGGGACACAACAATGAGCAAAACACTGAAATTTCTTCCCTTATGGAGCTTACATTCTAGCCAAGAGGAGGCAGACTACAGATAAGTATATGGGACATTAGAAGATATGAAGTGTGATGGGGAAGCACAAAACTAAATGAGAGGGTGACAAAAATTCTTTGCTTTACCAAATTTTAGTCAGGCTCCTGAACCTTTTCTCAGACCCATCCGTGTACTTTTTGTTAGATCCAGTGTTAGCAAAAAATCCTGCTAAATCAGTGTAGTGAGAATCCCAACCCCATCTAATTGCCTTCAGTATCTGCAGGGGTTCCTCATCTTCCACTATCTCCCAGGCCTGTCTTCAGCAGGAATTCTGTTGATTTGTTTAGTTACAATCTCTTTTACTCCTGATGTTTCCTTTTAGTAATTTTCCATTCACTGACCCCTACCACCCTGCTCCTTGACTATAGATCCCCACTTGCCCATGCTATCTTGGAAGTTGAGCCCAACTTTTCTCTCCCACAGCAAAATCTCATTGCCATGGGCCCTCTTAACTACCTGGATGGTCCTGAATAGTCTGCCTTACCATGCTTTAACAAGTATCACTGAATATTTTTCTTCTTTAACAGCAATCAAGAGTATTAGGGGAAGGGCCGGGGATTTAGCTCAGTGGCACAAGTGGCTGCCGGTCAAGCGTGAGGTCATGAGTTCGAACCCCGACACAAAAACAAAACAAAACAAAAAACACCCAACAGCAAAAAAGAGTACCAGGGGGCAGGAATTAAAATTTTAAACAGGGTGGGAAAGGGAAGGCCAGAAGGGAAGGCTTCAGAGAGGGTGACTTTTGAGGCAGCTTTCCATCTGGATATGTGGAGGGAAGGGTGTGCTGGGCAGAGGGAGCAGCCAGCACCAAAGTCCCGAGGTGAGCTCGGGCCTAGTGTAATCATGGAAATCTGAGGAAGCCAGTATGGCTAAGGCAGAGTTTGCAGGGGTTAAGGATGGGCAGGAAAGGACCAGACTCACCAAAGTCAGAGTTGCAGAAGGCTGTCTGTGAGTGGGGTGGGGCACAGGTGCAGGCCCTGGTGGTGTCTATCAGTGACAGCAACAACAGGATGCCAGAGGCCAGGGGCACAAAGGAGGCCATGGTGGATTCTGCTGGGGAAGGAAGGGTCAGGCAGCCCCCAGGTAAGCTGATCTGCCCACCTGGGAAGCCTCGAGGAAAGGGTACTAGATTTGGGTTTGGGGAGTCTGAGGATTTTAAGGGGGTTGGAGAGCCCAGAGAAGTTTGACTTTTTTTTTCTTTTTTCTTTTTTCTTTTTTTTTTTGAGACAAGGTCTCACTATGCAGCTCAGGCTGGCTTTAAACTCACTATGTATCCCAGGCTGGCCTGGAGCTCCTTGTGATCCTCCTGCCTCAGCCTCCTGAGTGCTGGGATTAGAGGCATGTGCCATCATGCCCAGCAGAGCTTTTAAAGAGTTGGGAGAGTCTGAGGGTTTGTGGAGTTTGGGTGGTTTAAAGGAGTTTGGAGGATTATGGGGCTCTGGTAACTGGTGAATAAGGTGGCTGGGAAGTTTTAGGATTTAAGTGGGTTGGGGAAACCTGGAGGTTGAGGAGTTTGAGGGTGAGAAATTTGGGGCTTGGGGGAACTGGAGGAGTTTGGGAGAGGTTGAAAGTATAGGAGTTGTGCATATTAAGAGATACAGGGGCTGGAAGATTTAAGATTGAGGAAGTCAAAGGAGTTGGTTTAGGGAGTTGGGGGAGTTTGGGGATTCAAGGGGTGGGAGAATTGGGGTTCTTAAGGGGATGACTATTTGAGGGATTTGAGAGTAAACGAAGTTCTGAGGTTTAGGGAGTTGGAGATTGAGGAGTTAAGGGAGCTACTGGGGCTTTGGGTAGGGTTTTAGGGGGCAATCTGGGAATTTGGAGGAGTTGGCAGGTTGGGAGGCCTTCGTGGTATTATAGGGTTATGGGTTTGGGGGAGTTGGGTATGGATGCCAGAGGTTCAAAGGATTTGGGGGTATCGGGATTGGGAAAGCAATTCCGCCTCGCACCCTCGTCCCCCCTTGACCAGCCCAGGATTCTCCTCCCCGCAGGTCCGGCTGAGCAGCCCGGCTAAGCAGCCCGGCTGAGCAGCCCGGCATCTGGCACAGGACTGGACTGGCCTGGCGGCGTGCACACAGGCTCCAGCCCAGCCCAGCCTTGCCAGGACACCCAGGTCCCCGCTCACCTCCGGTGTCTCTCTAGACGCTGGGTCTGCGGCGATGGCGGCAGGGCCGGAGCAGGAGAGGATAAATGTCCACGCGAGAGGGGCGGGGTTGGCGCGGAAATCACAGGCCTCCAGGCTTCCTGGATGCATTACTCATCCGCCCACCCCAGCACAGAAGCCTAGGGGCGGGCCGAGGGCTGCCCAAAGCAGATCCACCCTCCTCCGCCAGCGCGCCCCGCCCGCTGCGCCCCCTCCCCCAGCTCCACGTCTTGCGGCCTCCAAGAGCTGTCAGGCCGGCTGTCCCCAAGGTCACCGAAGTCTCTCCCACCACCTACCACCCCCAAATCTCCCTTGGTTTAAGCCCGAAGTAGTTCATTCCTTCAACATTTATTGTGCATCTACTCTATGCTGACCCCAGGTGTGTCTTACATTCTGCTGAGGGGGAGGCAAATTAAGTAGAGCAGTGGGGGTGGGGTGGGGGTGTTAGCTAAGGCAGGTGAGTGTGGGCGGAACACAACGTGGGGAAACTGAGGCACCAAATATGGTAGGTGACTCATTCGAGTTCAACAGAGTTAACAAATGGCAGAACTGGGACTGGTGTCAGGTGGCCTGGAGCCTTGGTCAAAAAACTTCTCTCAAAAAACAACATGCAGGACTGAGGGTGCCGCTCAGTAGTAGATCCCTGGTCTAGCCTAGTGAGGGTGAGGCCCTGAGTTTCATCCTCAGCCCCAGAAAAAAAAATGCCAGCATTTATATAGTGGCACTCGGCATAAATTATCTCACTTAAAACTCACAATAGCTGAGCACGAGGTTGCACATCTATAATCCCAGCATTCAAGAGTCAGAGGGAAGAACATCTCAGGTTCCATGGGCTACATAGCAAAACATATTGAAAAATCAACATCAAAAGGTCGATAGCACGCCTCTGAGGTGGGAACATGTTATGAATGAGGAAATATGAGGCATAGAGGGGTTGAAGAACTTTCCCAGGATCACAGAGCATGGCATGGCTGGGATTTGAGTAAACTAAGCTAACCAGTCTTGGGATCCTAACCCAGGTCTAGCACTCTCCTAGCAAGCAAGGGAAGGGGCCGGACGGTGGTGAAAGAAGTAGTGAGTCAATAGAAACCCAATCCCCACCCCATCCTGCCCTGCCCCTTCCCCACTAACTGACCCACAGCCCCGGTGGGGGTGGCATGAGGCAAGTGGTACTCACCCACTTCCTGTTGTCGTGGGAGTACCCCCTGAGGTCCTGCTGAAGAGTTCTGAGGGCTGATTAGCTTCCTTGGTTAGTTCAGAGAGGACAGACCAAGAATGATGATGAGGATAGCGATGACAGCAGCTACGTATTAAGCTCTTACTGTGTACTGTGCACTGAGAAGGTCTTTGTGTAAATTATGTCATTCACTGTTAATTACCCACTTGCCAATTAAGCTTGATTAACTTGAGGAGGTTGGCTCAATAACCAGGACCCCACTATAAAAACTACCAGCCAGCACTTATGGTCTGCTAAAGTCTTTGTATGTATATTATCTCTTTCATATACACTTAGTGATCTCTTTGTTCATTAATGTTAGGTCATGAGGCAGGGCTTGGTGGTACACACCTGTAATACCCGCACTCCGGGGGGCTGAGGCAGGAGGATTGCAAATTTGGACCCATCCTGGGCAGTTTAGTAAGTTAGTGAGACCCAGCCTCAAAATTTATTTATTTATTTATTTTTTTTGTGGCACCGGGGATCAAACTCACAACCTCGCACCTGCCAGATAGGCGCTTCAGCCACTGAACCAAACTCCCAGCCCTAGTTTTTTTGAGGCAAGGTTGCACTATGTAGCTCAGGCCGGCCTCGCGCTCGCATTGTACCAGTCTCAAAATTTAAAGTAAGGGAGCTGGGGATGTGTCTCAGTGTGAAGACCCTGAGTTCAATCCCCAATACCACCACCACCACCCCACAAAAAAAGTTAAGGAAGGGATATTAAATCAATAATAAGAATAGTACCTAATCCTTTTTGAGGATTGACATTTATCATGTGCCAGAGCTATTGCAGTAAGCAGGTGTTTTTTTTCCCTGAAATAGTGACTTATCCCTCGCATCCCTGTGAGTTACATAGTATTTTTATATACTTCATATCCCTATTGCATACCATTCTTCTATTCCTCACGGCCTTGTGAATTCCACACCGTTCTTACTCTTATAAACAGATAAAGCAGGGTGAGGTGGCCTGCCCAGGAATGAGAATGAAGAAACAGCTGTTGGGAGAAGCAATAAAACAGAGGAAGGGAGGAAGGGAAGCACTGATTTGGAGAAGGTGATTGTGAAAGTGGGGGAGTGAGAGTGGACTAGATGAGGCTGAGTAACTCAGTGTAGCGGTGGGAGAAAGGCAGAAGTAAAAACAGGGCAAGTCCTATCTCTGGTTCTCACTAATCCTGCTTCTGATGTCAGCTCAAACTCTCAAACCTGAGTCAGCATAGAATTTTGCAAACTGTTTATACGTGAGAAGTTATGTGGATCCGAGTTTGGAAAGGGGTAGGGGTGAGCCTCATGGAGGGGTGTCTAGGTCTGTGACCATGTGAAGAGCTGGATGGCGTCGGACACCGTGGACCAGCTGGCGTGTGCAGAGCAGATACCTGATAATCTCCACATGATGTACCAAGTGCTGGGCCTGATCATGCCCTTTATACAGATCAAGAAACTGAGGCCCAGAAAGGGTTTAAGTGACATATCTGTGGTGCTACATGACCTTAGGAAGAGGAGCAGCACAAATTCAAGTCTAAGATCTGGGCATGGTGGTGAGTGCCTATAGTCCCAGCTACTCAGGAGGCTGAGACAGGCGTATTGCTTGAGCCCATGAGTTGAAGTTCAAGACTAGCCTGGACAATATACAGTGACCTACATCTCAAACAAGCAAACAAACAAAAGATTCAAGCCTAGGCATCTGCCAGGGATCTAAAGCTCCCTGCTCATACAAGCAGGTGGGCATGGACATATACAGATCCAGGGTGACATTCAGACTCAGGCCTAGAGGAAGTAAAGAAAGATCTAGAAACTTCAGCAGGTGTGTGTGTGTGTGTGTGCGCGTGCACACACACATGTATGTGCAGCTCTCTGGTGTGTTTCTGCCTCAGAGTGGCGTGTGTGCCCCTTGGTGTGAATTTCCCTTCCTGAGAGTTGGGAATATGCCCGAGTGTTTTGTGTATGATTTCTGGGAGTTATGGTTTGCATACACGATTGTAAGTATGCCGTTCGCCTCTGCGTGCTGAATATACTGACGTGATATGTCACATACACACGCACACCTTGGCACTGTTTGCTTGGCATACTGCGTAAATAACTCTCCCTCCCCATCCCTGTCCCAACACTGTCACAACCCCCAAAATGACGCCAGTCATTTGGGAAATGAGGAAGGGGAGGTGCAAACAGAGGGTGAGGACTGACGGTCAATCAGTCATCCTGAGTCTGCAGGCTTCCTGTGCATGTCGGAAACCAGGAACTGCCACCACCCCAGCAGCCCGTCTGGGAATGCCATCTCTCTGTCTACCCTGTCAGCAAGAGACAGGGCCCCTGCATGTGCACTCGTAGTTCTCTTTCCCACCCAGGGCATAGGGAGACTTGAGGTATTTGCCTGAATGTGTGTGTGTGTGTGTGTGTGTCTGAGAGAGGGAGAGAGAGAGAGAGAGAGAGAGAGAGAGAGAGAGAGAGAGAGAGAGAGAGAGAGAGAGAGAATGTTTGTATACTTAGGTGTGTGGTCCGTATACTTAGCGTGAGTTGTACAAGGTATCTCTGGATTGTATATACTGCAAGGGAGGTTGGGTGTGTGCGTGGCTAGATATACTTTTGTGTGTGGTCCTGGGGACTGAACCCACGGTTGTCTCACTGAGTTACATCCCAAGCCCCTTTTTAAGTTTTCATTTTGAGACGAGGTCTCACTAAATCACTAAGTTACCCAGGGAGGGCTCAAACTTGCAGTTCTCCTACCTAGTGGTAAGTGCCTATAGTCCCAGCTAATCAGGAGGCTGAGACAGGAGGATTGCTTGAGCCCAAGAGTTCAAGACTAACCTGGACAACATAAAGTGACCCACATCTTAAACAAACAAAAGGCTTAAGCAGTGGGGTCTCTCAGGGATCCAAAGTTCCCTGCTCATACGAGCGGGTGGGCATTCTCCCAGAATGCTGAGATTGCAGGCATGTGCCACTATACCCAGCTACATATACTCCTTGTGTGCCCAGGAGTGTTGCAAGTGTCTGTGAGTTTGGTATTTGTCCAGTTGTACTGTGTGTGCCTGTAGATTTGTGTGTGTCTCTGTACTGCCACATGGGTAAATCCTTGTACTGTGTGTGTGTCCCTCTGTTATGTGAGTTTGGGTAGGGGCAGGGAGCCAGGTTTGTGTGTGACTGAGAGTGTGGAGTGTGTGCTGCCCAGGAACCCTGGCTGCTGTACACACCATGGGCACCTGGCTGGCTTGGTGCCCACATAGGAATGACTGTGTGGGTCTCTGTTCAGCCCTAGAACTGGCTGTGCTTGGAGCCTGCTTTGATTGTCTGTCTTGATTGGCTGGGTAGACCTGAGGGTTTACGTGAGTCTCTAAGTCATGCACACACAAGGCTTGGCTGAGAGGTCCAGTTGCTATGTGCTAACCACCACTACACCCCCGTACACACACACTCATCCCGCTATCATCCTTTCATTGTAAAAATAAACTTTCTCTTTTCTGTAAAAGCCTCCCACCCTTATGTCATGCCTCTGCCTGGGAAAGCAGTGACAGGAAGTATGGGCTGGGGTGGGGGTAGGGCAGGCAGGCAGGCAGGGCTGTGGATTTGATTCTAGGCTTGGAGGTACTGTGCAACTCCTAGGTGGTGTCTCCCTGTCTCTCACCCACCTTTTCTACAAAATGGCTCACAGTGTGGCTCACAGTAGATGGGATTGCCAAGCGCCGTCTCACCCTTGGTGGCCAGCACCCCTATCCTGATCATACCTCTTCTGTCTTTTCCCCACCAGCTCAGCAGCACAACATACCCCGTGGTTGTGAAGATGGGGCATGCACACTCTGGGATGGGCAAGGTGAGTCACCAGCCAGAGTGTGTGCAAGTGCATGCGTTTATATAGTGCGCACTTGGGGCACTGTGTGTAAGTATGTTGACAGACGGGTATTTGTGTATTCAGTGCACACCAGTAATTCTGTTTCATGGTGTGTCCTAGGATGTCTATTTGTTTTTTTGTTTTGTTTTGTTTTTGTACCACGGATAGAACTCACAACCTTGTGCCTGCCAGGCAGGCGCTTACACCACTGAGCTAAATCCCCGGCCCTACTTTTTGAGACAGGGTCTCACTATGCAGTTCAGGCTGGCCTTGAACTCACTTTGTAGCCCAGGCTGGTCTCGAACTCACAAGGATCCTCCTACCTCAGCCTCCCGAGTGCTGGGATTAAAGGTGTGCACCACCACGCCCAGCTCTAGGATGTCTATTTGGGTTTTTGTTTTCTCATAGTCAGCTAATTTTGCCAGCCTGTTTTTCTATTGTGTATTCAGGCAATTTTGTATCCTGCCACTGTGCTCATGTATCCAGCATTGTGTCTGTGGGTATATGTGTGCTTCTGTGCTGAACACACATCATGTCATCTTTTACATTCCAGGGTCTCGGGGTCCAGTATGCTGATTTTGTCTGTATGCATGTAGAAAGCAGACTTGTGAGTTGTAAGTTTGAGTGTGTCCCAGCTTCTGTATGTTATGGTGTGTACAACTGAGTTTGTGTCTGGGTGCCCCACGCATATACTATACATACACATAGTGTTTTCACAGTTTTATTGAGATATAATTCAAACACCATGCAACTCAGTCGTTTAAAGTGGAAAATTCAATGGTTTTTAGAATGTTCAGAGTTGTATACACCCTTGTGTTTGGGTGGACATGTACAAAATAGACTCACAATTATGCATGCTTGAGTCCCTTGGTGTGCCCACCTAATTTCTGTGTACTCACCTTACCCATGTGTCATGTGTACACACACCTCTATGTAGCCCCTCTTCCCACTACTATCCTGATCCCTGTCCCTATGTGCACAGGTCAAGGTGGACAATCAGCATGACTTCCAGGACATTGCAAGTGTTGTAGCACTGACCAAGACATACGCCACTGCAGAGCCCTTCATTGATGCGAAATATGATGTGCGTGTCCAGAAGATCGGGCAGAACTACAAGGCTTACATGTGAGTGGGAGGCATGGGCCTAGGGAGGGGTCTTCTTCCCTACCCTGTACAGGCCAGGCGCCCCTGAGCCTCTCCCTGCTTGTCCCCCAGGAGGACATCAGTGTCAGGGAACTGGAAGACCAACACAGGCTCTGCAATGCTTGAGCAGATCGCCATGTCTGACAGGTGGGGACTGAATGCTGGGGACAGGGACAGGGAGGGTGAGAGTGTGACCCCTGGCAAGGCCCTGACCAGTTGCCCTGCCCCCATCTTGGCAGGTACAAGCTATGGGTGGACACATGCTCGGAGATTTTTGGGGGACTGGACATCTGCGCAGTGGAAGCGCTGCATGGGAAGGACGGAAGGGATCACATCATTGAGGTGGGAGCACCCAGGGGGCAGTGGGGCACAGAGGGAGGAGTAGGTGCATGGCAGCAACTCTCCAAACCTCAGAGCACTCCACGGCTCAGAGTCTTCAGTGGATGGCAAGGAGCTCAGTAAACTATAAAGTACCTTGGCATCTGGGATACCCCTAGCAAATGGCAAAACAGTCAGTTCTAACCTGGAGCCGGGGTGTAACTCAGTGGTGGGCACTTGCCTAGCATGCATGAGGCTATGGGTTCAATCACCAGCACTGCAAACAAACAAAACTCCAACTTGTTCTAACTTGAACATCTTTGGTGAGCAGTAAACCACTTGTTAAATATCTTGGTGAATGGTGAAGCACTTAAAGTGTTCTGTGAACTGGGTCAATAGTAGAGCACTCTATAACAGACAAAGTGCCTAGCAAACTAGAGTGAGACTTGGTCAGTGTTTTCAGTAAAGAACCAGAGTACATGTTTTTAGCTTTGCATGCCATGGAGTCTGTTGCAATGACTCAACTCTGCAAAGGCGGCCATAGACACTGTGTAAACACATAAGTGTGACTGTGTTTATGGACACAGCTTATGTGTTTAGGTCTAAAATAGTTTGTGAACACTGAAATTTAAGTTTTTCATTATTTTCATATACCATGAAATCTTTTGACTTTTTCAACCATTAAAAGACATCGAACCCATCCTTAGCTCATGGGCCATATACAAGCAGGCAGCAGGCTGGATTTGGCCCATAGGCCTTGATTTGCTGACCCTGCTCTGAAGGACCTCAGAAATAGTCGGGTGTCTTGTAATAGACAAGGCTCCCTTGCAGTGCACAACCAGGGCCACTTAGGACTTCCTCTCCTCTCACTGGACTCCTTTTCCTGCCCCAGGTGGTGGGCTCCTCCATGCCACTCATTGGTGACCACCAGGATGAAGATAAACAGCTCATCGTGGAGCTCGTGGTCAATAAGATGGCTCAGGCTCTGCCCCGGCAGTGGCAGCGTGATGCCTCCCCTGGCAGGGGCTCCCACAGCCAGGTGAGGTCCTTGGCACTGAGCTAATGGTGGGGAGGTCAGCCCTTGGTCAAGCTGTGCCACTGAGCTGATCATCAGTAGGCTACCAGTATCTCCTGTGTGCACATGTGGCCAGTTGCCAATTGTTTTAAAAATAACACACATCTGCCACCTCACCTCCGAGTGCCTCCTGAGCCCTGAGTACGGGGTGGTGGACTCCCAATCCCACATCACCTCAGCAGGCATCACTGAGCAGACTGGGCAGTGGGTCACTGTGATTAGCTATTTATAACCTTTTCTGCTCCACTCTTCTGCTGCAGACTCCTTCTCCAGGAGCCCCGCCCTTGGGCCGCCAGACCTCCCAGCAGCCTGCGGGGCCCCCAGCTCAGCAACGACCCCCACCCCAGGGTAAGTGAGGGTGGCTTTTCCGGTGTTTCAAGCAGCCCTGCCTCTCATTGTGCCCTCTCACGTGCGTTCTCTCTCTCTGTCCCCCAGGTGGCCCTCCACAGCCTGGCCCAGGCCCTCAGCGTCAGGGACCCCCATTGCAGCAGCGCCCAGCCCCGCAGGGTCAGCAGCATCTGTCGGGCCTTGGACCCCCAGCTGGGAGTCCCCTGCCTCAGCGCCTACCAAGTCCCACATCAGGGCCTCAGCAGCCTGCATCCCAGGCCACACCGATGACGCAGGGTCAAGGCCGCCAATCCCGGCCAGTAGCAGGAGGCCCTGGGGCACCTCCAGCAGCCCGTCCACCAGCCTCCCCATCTCCCCAGCGCCAGGCGGGGCCCCCACAAGCTACCCGTCAGACATCTGTCTCTGGTCCCGCTCCACCAAAGGCCTCGGGGGCCCCACCAGCCGGGCAGCAGCGCCAGGGCCCTCCCCAGAAACCCCCAGGCCCCGCAGGCCCCACTCGCCAGGCCAGCCAGGCGGGTCCTGGACCTCGCACTGGGCCACCCACCACGCAGCAGCCCCGGCCTAGTGGCCCAGGTCCTGCTGGACGTCCCAAGCCACAGCTGGCCCAGAAACCCAGCCAGGACGTGCCGTCACCTGCCACTGCCACTGCCGCTGCCGGGGGACCCCCACACCCCCAGCTCAAGTAAGGGGACCTCAACAGCAGCCCTCACCTTGCTGCTCAGAGTGGGCTCTGGCCCCAGTAGGGCAGCCCTAGTTCCTAAGCTCCTCAGGCCCATGTCCTGCTTCATCTCAGAGCTGTCTCTAGCCTAAACCCAACCCCTCCCTGAGGCTTCCACTCCTCCCCTCCACCCAAGATCCTTCAGTCTTTATCAGACTTGGAATTGAAATCCCAGAGAAACTCCACTTTTAGCTCAGATTCCTCACAGTAGGCCTTGGGAAAGTCCCCATTCCAGGCCTATCTCATCCCAGGCACCAGGCCCACCTCCAGCTCCTCTGCATACAGATCTCCTAGTCCAACATGCACAGCCTTCCTGGAAAACCTGCCCTCCTCCCAGTTGACCCCTGAAACGCCCCACAACCACTTCAGAGCCCTCATTATCATTCACATCTTACATCCTCACTTTCTCCAAGTCTAGGCCTCTTTCTGGCCCATCCCCACATAGTTTTGGTCTGAATCGCCTCTCAAATCATTACACCCTCCCCTCTTTGGCTCTTCTGGTCCATTCCAATTCCCTCCCTCAGGAATCCTCCCTGACCTATTCAACTGCTCTTCCTTAGTCTGACTTGCCCCCACTAGGCAGACCTGAGTTCAAGTCCCTCCCAGTCCCTCCTACACTCCCACTTCATATCAAACTAGCCTAGAATTCAAAGACCACATTCAGCCCAGGGCTCTTCCCATTAATTCCACACTTGAATACCTCAAAACAGTCCTCCCAGCCAGTCCTACCTCCCTGGCCCCACCCCCACCCACTCCATGAGTTTTCCCAGCCTGTAGAATTCACAGGGTCCAGGTCCTTGATGGTGGGTGGGGAGGACACAGGCACAGCCCCAGGATCGGAGGGGCAGGGCTGGGGCCGGGCCTGGGGTAACATTGTGTTTCTCTCCCTTCCTCCCCTTCCTCTTTTCCCCTTCCTCCCATGCCTCCACCTTGTCTCTCTCTAGCAAATCCCAGTCTCTGACCAATGCCTTCAACCTTCCAGAGCCAGCCCCGCCCAGGCCCAGCCTTAGCCAGGACGAGGTGAAAGCTGAGACCATCCGCAGCCTGAGGAAGTCTTTCGCCAGCCTCTTCTCTGACTGACCCTACCCTGAGAACCCTCCCAAATCCCTGGGCAATCCCTTTCTGGGCCCTCAAACCACTTCTCACTTTTGGAATCTCCAAATCCTATGAGAACCCCTCTCCTGGTTCTCCAATATCCCACTTCTCATCCCTCAAGATGCCCAAGTCGTTTGAGAAGCCTGGTCCTAAATCCAGTTCTCACATTTGGGGTCAAGTCCTTTTAGAATCCTGCTCCTGGTCACCTAAAGATGTTTTAGAACCTCAAAATTCCTGGCGACCTCCATTCCTGATACTCCTAAATTATCACTACCTGGACATTCCCAAATATCAAGCACTACTGAATCCCCTCCTGGAGCCCTGAAAGTCCTGGAAAACCCTATTCCTAATCCTGAATCTAGCACTTTGTTCCTCATCAGCACTTTCCAACTCAAGAAACCCCTACCTTTGAATCACTTTCCATGGATGTCCCATCTCTCTGAAGGTCCATATCTTCAAATGCGGACTCCCACCCAGCCCCACAAAGATTTCCCTTTATCCACCTCCCCTAACTCCACTCAACACATTGGGAGTTCCTTCTGCTTCTAGGACCCCTCAGTTTTCCCAGGGACCCCTGCCCCAGTTTCCTGCCTCAGACAGCTGTCTTTAAATATGCAAACTCCACCCATTCTCCCAGAAACCTTTGCACATGGAAGGCCAGTGGTCTTCTACTTTCCCACCTCTGCTTGTGACGTCTGTGTCTGTGACTGATGTGGCCTCCTCTTGTGCCGTGCTTGGCATATGTGGTCCTCGCTCACCGTGCTGCCTGTGGTGATGTGTGCAGTGATGCTGTCTGTGTGGTCCGCACCTCCCTCCAACTCCCACTCCTTGCCTGGACTCTCTCCACCCCTCAGCGGCTCTGAACCCCAAGAGAAGAGTCGGGTAACAAAATAAACAAGCAAAGGCCCAGCAGAATTCTGTGCTTCTTGGTGAAGGAAGAGGGGAGTCCTTGAATGGCAAGGAGACACAGGGGACCCCCAAATCCACATAGGGTGCTGGGGACCCCAAAATCCAGTGAAGGCACATCAGGCACAAATTCCAAAGAGGTTCTGAGTGGAATCCCTGCCACAAACCCCAGCCATTGGAGATGGAGGAGCTCCCTAAATTTAGAAGTATCCCCAAAGCAAAAAAGAAACTGGAGGAGACAGGGGTCTCAGTCTTTGGGGGGTCCCCAATTCCAGAGAAAGTGGAAGAGCACTTAGGGATCCCACATCTCTGAAGGCAGGGGATAGGGGATCCTGAGGCAGTATTGAGGCAGAGACGAACATTGATTGGCTGGTGGGCAGGGCTCCTTCGCAGGAGAGCTGAGGACGGCTCCCTGGTGACTGGAGGTGTAGCCTAAGGCACAAGGCGGGCTGCGCTGAGGAGGCAGGCGGGCAACTCATCAGCCTGGGTGCGGTGCAAGGAGGGCTCGGAGGCACTCCGTTCAATCTTGGGGAGTGACCGTTGCAGCAGCTCAATCGTGGCTAGGATCTGGGGGCAGGTGAGGGTGAGGAGGGGTGTCTGGAGCCCCATGGGCACTCCAACACC
Source organism: Dasyprocta punctata (assembly GCA_004363535.1). Taxonomy (NCBI): domain Eukaryota; kingdom Metazoa; phylum Chordata; class Mammalia; order Rodentia; family Dasyproctidae; genus Dasyprocta; species Dasyprocta punctata. The sequence goes on along the minus strand of RJWM01003038.1, from coordinate 32,911 downwards.
CCCACTCTAATGGGGAAACACACATACAGTATAAATCTGAGCCTTCAAAATGGTTTACATACACATCTGTCTCCACCTCCAAGTTCTCTATGTCAGAGAGGCCCCCTCACCCTTCAGAAGGGAGCCCTCTGACAGAGGACTTGAGGGTGGAGACTCCAAGTCCCCTGCTGCAAGCATCCAGCCCTCCTACCCAGCCCACCTGAGGGAAGAGGGGTCGCTCTTCCCGCTGGAACTTGAGGCAGTCAGACAACAGGCGCCGCATGGCCTTGGGGCAGTTGCTGGAGATTTTGCTGAGGTCTGGAGACAGATAGCCACGGCCCACCATGAAGATGATCTAGGGCAGAAGGGCAGGAATGTGGTGATCTTTGGTTCGGGTTGAAAAGTCCAGGGATCTTGGGTCTTGAAGTATGTGGGAGACTCATTTTGGGGGAACTGGGGTACTCTAGGTATTGGTATCCAGAGGATTTGGGGTCTCTAAGGATCCTCTGCTTGCAGAACAAAGGGACTTAGGTTTGGAGGTATCAAGGATTGTAGGATGCATGGGTCCCACAGGACCATGAGGTCACAGGTTTCTAGGGGTCTTAGGGGCTTAGAAAGTATTGAGTCTTGGGGAAACATGCAGTTCCTGGTCTGAGGGAATTTGTATTTCTGTGGGAGTCTGAAGCCCACGTGGCCTATAAGACTTCAGAGCCCCAACGCTTGGTAGCCTAGAGGACCTTGGGTCTCTGAGGGTCTGGGAGGTTCTGGGCTGTGAACTTGTAAAACTGTGGGAGTCTGGGGCCTAGAACATTATCACAGGTGCCAGGCCCCCAGCGCCTGTTGAATACCCAAAGCCTGGGTGATTGTGGGTTCCTGTGAGTATTCAGGAAGTACAAAGGGATTGTTTCTGGGAGAAACCGGGTTCGAGGGTCTTGGGGACTTGGGGTATTTTAAATACCCAGAGCAGAAGACTGTAGGTATCCAGGGGTCCAGAGGGCTTCTGGGTGTTTTGAGGCCTAAAGGCAACCTTGGTATAGGAATTCAGTGGATTCTGAATTTTGAGGTTTTTTTTTCACCCCCCAGAGATTGTGGATGTGGAGAAAAAAGGACTCTATATAGGACACTGAAGGGATTTACTCTGGGAGTTTTCTTCCCCTAAAATTCTAGGTTTCTGGGGGAAGTGATATCTTGGTCTGTGCAAAGATGGGAATTTGGGGGGAACTGTGGATAAGGTATAAGGCTCACCTGGTCACGGCTGCCAATATGGCTATAAGGCAGTGAGCCGGTCATGAGCTCATAGAGCACAACTCCATAGGCATAGACATCTGATTGGAAGCTGTAGGGGTTCGGGTCCTGCATACGAATCACCTCAGCCGCCTTGAATGGACCACACAGAACAGGGAACCATGAGGGTCAGTAAATAGCCAGCCCACAGTCCCAGTCCCTGCTGGCCAGACTGGGTACAGCTGGGAGCCACCCATAGAAAGTCAAACAAGAACAGTCTAGACACTTATACCTGGCCCCATTCCTGCTTTGCCTTGCATGGCCCAATCCTGGAGCCCATGTCTCCAAGGCCCCCCATTCATCCTGGTCCAACTTACCATCCAAAGCACAGAGCCTGAGGGCTGCTCCAAGGGCTGGGCCCCACTCCATCGTGTCTTCACTGTGGCCAGGCCGAAGTCACCGATCTTCACTGTGAGCCCCTCATGTAGGAAGATGTCCACCAGAGTCAAGGGCCACTACAGAGACTCCCAATAACCATGCATCTCACTCTGACTGGGAAGGTCCCATTAATGCCTCCATATCAGTCATGCCTCTGACTCTGACCAGAAGCCCCCTAATGTCTTATGAACTATCTATAATTAACGCCCTCCACACTGGGCCCCAGTGTGACCCTTGTCCAGGAAGCCCCTTTAATAATTTCAAACCCATAACTCTATAACCCTGATTGGGAACTTCCTGTTAACATTCTTGACAACTACCACACCTTATACCCTGATGAGAGGCCCCAAGAGCAGCACCTAAACCAGCCATGTCTCTTTACTCCTAACCAAAAGCCCCCCATTAAAGCCACCTCATTAGCTCCAGCTCTGCCACCTGGCAAAGAACCATGCGACACATGCCTGCCTTCATTCCCAGAAACCTGCACATGAGAAACACCCCTCTAAGCCCCCACCCCAATCCAGCCCAGGAACAAGCAGATACTGTTAGACTTGAGGTCTCGGTGGATGATGTTCTTGGCATGGAGGTAGCTGTGGGATGGAGGCAGGTGGTAAAGTGGCTGGAAGCTTCTTCGTGCTCTCCCCTCCCCCACCCCCTAGATGGGAGGCTTACTCCATGCCCTGGGCAGTCTGCCTGGCCACGTCAATGAGCTGGACCATGTCGAAGCGCGTGTCAGCCACGTGCAGGTGGTGGTAGAGGCTGGAGCCCTCACACCACTGTGTGATGATGGCAAATCCTGGTCGGGTCATGAAACCCATGAACAGCAAGATGTTGACATGTCGGGTCTTCCTATGGGAAGACAAAGAGGGTGGTATCTGATGGGGAGGAAAAATAACAACCATCATGCAATTACTGAGCATCAGGAATGGCGCTGTTCACAGCTTCTCCTGTCAGTCATTGCACCTTGTTTTTTGTGCCACTCAGGGCCGGATCGTGAATTTGGGAGATAAGTTTGCTGGGGCTTCTGTCTTGAACTTCCTCATGGAGTCTGCCAACAAAAGCAGAAGCAAGAGACTACTGCCCCCACCTGGCTGCCTCCCAGCAGCGCTCTAATCATCAACACCCCATACATACACCTCAGAATGACCATTGGCTGGGCCTGTGACCACTGTATAGCCGAGAAGGTGGAACATCAATCTTCCTCACTAATATGTCACTAATACTGATACCTGCGGCGTCAGAATAGGGTGACCTGTGATTATAGCTTATTCATCACCATGACAAGATTAGACATAAAGAGCTTGGAGTCTGAACTCACATCCTGAGCTCAAATCAAGTCTTCACCAGTTACTTACTTTGTCACCTCAGGGAGGACATTTAACCTCAGTTCCTCAACTGCAACACTTCAACAGTATCTATGATATAGTGATGTCAGGAGGGGTAAGTGAACAAATAACCTGTAAGGTGCTTTACAGCACAGCTGAACACACAGTAAGCACTCTTGAAATTTTCAGTTTTTATCTTTTTGGTACCGGGGGTCAAACTCACAACCTCACGCCTGCCAGGCAGGCACTTATGCCACTGACCTAAATTGCCATCCCTATTTTTTGAGACAGGGTCTCACTATACAGTTCAGGCTGGTCTTGAACTCACTTTGTAGCCCAGGCTGGTCTCAAACTCACAATGATCCTCCTGCCTCAGTCTCCCGAGTGCTGTCACTGTTCTTATTGTCATTGCTCCTGAGTATCTGAGTCCATCTCATTGAAACTGTCAGGCAAGAACTGTCTTACCCTAGTTTTTGAGAAAAACTTTATCCTTTATAGACATATTAACTACAGTCAGAAATGGTAACACAAAGCAAATAACATAGATGGTGGCCAGCAACTCTGCTCATGTCAGCGAGGATAACAAAGCACATGAAGATTTAAAAAATTATTTTCATTTGTTTTTTGCTTTGGTTTTGCATTGCTAGGGATTGAACCCCGGGCCCACGTTAAAACGAAATACTCAGCCCAACACATACGAATTGAATAGTGGGAAACCTATGGTTAAAACATTAATACAACCTGGGCATGGTGCTGTACACCTGTAATCCCAGCACTCTGGGTGACCAAGGCAGGAGGATTACAAGTTTGAGCCCAGGCTGGGCAACTTTAGCAATTTAGTGAGACCTTGTTGCAAAAAAGACAAAAGGGCTGGGGATATAACTCAGTGCAAAGGGCCTGGATTCAATCTCCCATACCGCAAAGATAATATACTATATATTAATAGAATGCAAATCAGCACATGCTCAAATGATTGCCATTTCACAGAGAGGAGCCAAGAATACAACATCTTCTTACTGTGGCATTCATTATAAGGAAATATATTAATACGGCCCAGGAAATTATGATGACATTGACTCTAACAAAATTGTGCCCATTTGACAGGGAAAAAGCTCATACTGGCATCCACAGGAGTGGCAGAAACTATACACTCCTGGGGGTTTGGGATGTAGCTCAGTGGCAGAGTATGTGAACAGCATGCACAAGACCCTGGGTTGCATCCTTGGCACCACATGTACATACACACACATGCGCGCACACACACTCAAAGCCTATGTAGAGCACAGGCATGTAGCACTATGCTATCTAGTAACTAAAGCAGCAAAAAGGGAACAGCTGGATTTCTCAGCATGAAGGAATACAGCATTAGTTACACATTATTTATGGCAATTATAATCATTAAATGATGATTTGATTATGGTTATGACTACAACAACACTGCTCTTTGCTTTAAGGTGTTATTATGATTAATTTATAACAAGACTGCAACACAACAACGCTAATATGAATGATGCAGCACAGCAGAGGGGCAGGAAGGACGCCAGCCTCCCTGCAGCACTGCAGTTAATGACACTAAGCTCTTCACCTACATGCTGTGGTCACAGGGATGGCGGCCTACATGCAGACCCACTCACAGCAGCTAAATGAGCAGACCCATATTTTGGAGGCAGAACTGTTAATCACAATCAATATTATCCCAAACACAAACAATAACATCAGCACAGGTCCTCTCCACAGGCCAATTTTCCAGAAACGGAGGGATGTCCTTAAAAGAAATTACTTCTGATTATGGTTCCAATGATACACAAATGCAGGTGATATCCAGGAAGCACCCTGGGGCATGGCCTTTCCCAGACAGGCGCCAAGCCTGTATCTGCCACCACCCCCACCCCCCATTCACACACACGAGCCACCTCACCTGAGCACCTGCATTTCATTCTTGAAGGCCTGGGCCTGCTCAGCAGTGGGCTGGGCTACCTTGAGCACTTTCACGGCCACATCACCATGCCACCGCCCGCGAAACACAGTGCCAAATGAGCCTGTCCCGATCCTCTTCAGCAGTTGCACCTCACTGGGCGGCACCTCCCAGTAATAGCCCGAGTCCCGGTACCCCAGGTTCTTCTGTGGACCAGACAGGTGGCATGTGGGGGGGCTGCCCACACCCTCAGACCATGTCACTCAGCCTGTGGTCCCCCCAACAAGGTATCCCCTCCAGCGTACCACTTTCTTCTTTTCCTCGGCCAAGGACTTCCGCTCCCGCTGCTCTGAAGGTGACTTGGAATGTGGTGACTTCCTCCCCAAGGACATGCTGCCTGGACTGGGGCTCCCCCGGGGGCCTCCATCACCACCACCTCTACCACCATCAGCTACAGCTGTGGAAAGGAGGACGTGAGTGGAAGCAAGGGGGTTGGCAGGGAGAGGGCGCCTCAGGGTGCGAGTCGGGGGGAAAGGGTTCTCACCATTGGTGCCGAAACTCTGGGCAGTGAGCTGGAAGAAGGGGACAGGAGTCAAAGCAGGAACACAGAGGCTGGCAGCAGCAGCTCTCACCCTTGCAACATCCTCTGTGTCACTGTCCCTTTGATACCCACCTGCATGAGGCTGGAGTCCATGGGGGCTGTGGTGCTGACCATGTGAACGTTGGGAGTGGATGTGGAACGGATACGCTGCAGGGGCGCACTGGCAGGGGCAGGGAAGGCGAAGTGCTCTGGCTGACGGTGCTGGGCACAGGGGCTGCCGGGAGGAAGGCTGTGAGCTTGCTGTGGAAGGAACTGGGAGCAGAGAGGGCTGCCCCTGCTCCCCTGAACATGCATTTAGCTCACAGAGCCAACTTCTGTGGGTCATATTAGTACTCGTTTACTGGTAAAGAAACATTTACCAACTGGCTGCTGTGTACCAGATACCATTCTAGGGGGTGGAAAAAAACCATGAACAAAATAAATAAAAATTATTGTCCTTGAAGAGCTGATATTCCAGCAGAGGGAGACAGGAATGAAGAACAAAGAAATATATAATAGGTCTGTTGGCCATAGGTGTAAGAAAAAAAAAAAGGTAAAGCAAAATAAGGGGATGGAGTGTCAGGGGTGTCAGGAGAGGCTTCTCAGAGAAGGTAACATTGAAGCAAAGGCCTAAAGGAGGGACAATGAGGGACAAAGATAATGGGATGGGGAAAAGGTAAGATTTAGCATATGTGCTAACAAAGCGAGCACAAGGTAAGATTTAATTTATTTATTTATATAGATTTTTTTGAGACAGGGTTTTCTCACATGGTTTGGGCTGGCCTAGAAATCGCTATGTAGCTCAGACTGGCCTTCAACTCATGGGGATCCTCCTGCCTCAGCCTCCTGAGTGCTGGGATTACAGGTGTGTGCCATCGCACCTAACTGTTTTATTTTATTTTATTTTTTTGGTATCGAACTCATGACCTAGTGCTTACCAGGCAAGTGTTTAAGCCACTGAGCTAAATCCCCGGCTGCATCTAACTGTTTTATAAATACATATTTTAATGACATGTATTATTCAAATATATTATGTATTATATAATATGCACTGTGTATTAAAATGGCAATGCTTTAAAATATATATCATGTTACATATTGTAGTACATGTTATCCATATAATATACAAATTACATATAGTATGTTACAAAAATATATACATATTTTTTGTGTGTAGTACTAGGGATCAAACTCAGGGTCCTCTCACTGAGCTACATACCCAGCCCTTTTTATTTTTATTCTGAGATAGGGTCTCACTAAGTCATGAAGTTGCCCGAGCTGGGCTCTAACTTGGAATCCTGCCTCAGCTTCCCAGAGTGCTGGGTGTTATGGTTTGTGTCTAGATGTTCTCCAAAAGCCTCATATGGTCACAGGGCTTTTTCAGAGGTGGCTGAATCTAGAGTGTGTCATGCTAGGATTAAGGGTGTATGATCAGTAAATTAGTCTACTGATTGGGCTGGCATAGTTCTGGCTAGAATTAGGATGTGAGTGCTATACTTGCCCGAGGCTGGGTAGCCTGCATGCAATATGAGGGACAGAAAGAGTTGTCTCTCCCTCATTGCTTTTGCTATCTTGTGGGCATCAAGAACTGTTCTCTTCTGTGATGGCTCTCTGCCAAGCCACCTGCCTTCGAGTCAGTCAACTATATAACCTCTACAAACTGAGCCAAATAAACTTTTTCTCCTTTAACTTTGGGTGCTGGGTATTTTGTCTCAGCAATGAGAGAAAAGTAACTAAGACACTGGAACTATAGGTCGGCCTTGCGCCGCGTTGTAGCCCAAGCCGGCCTCGAACTCACAACGCTCCGCCTACCTCAGCCTCCCGAGTGCTGGGATTAAAGGCGTGCACCACCACGCCCGGCTGGAATTATAAGAATGTGTCACTGCGCCCAGCTACAGAAATATTTTTTTTTTGGGTACCAGGGATTGAACTCACGACCTCGTGCTTACCAGGAAAGCACTTGAGCCACTGAGCTAAATTGCCAGCCCCAGAAATATTTTGTTAATGTTCCTTTCACTATTCTGAAATGAAATTCAGAGGTAATTAATCCAAATATACTCATAATTAAAAGCAATAATACCTTGACCTTCCCTTTTTATACATTAAAATGTATGTTATTCTGCATTAAGTTATATAATACGATACAGTACTATGCAATATAGTATGAATATTGTCATATAAGTATGCACATTACAAAATACATGTTTCTATATTAGGTATACAGAGACATACAGATACATTATAGTATTATCATAAAATAAAAGAGAAATAAAAGAGGTAATTAATTTTTTTGTGGTATTGAGGCCTGAACCCAGAGGCTTTGCATTGAGCTACACCCCTAGCCCTTTTTACTTTTGAGACAGCGTCTTACTAAGTTATTAAATTGTCCAGGCTGGGCTGAAACTTGAAATCCTTCTGCCTCAGCCTCCCAGAGTACTGGGATTAGGGCAGTAATTTATGACAATATAACATTTATTTTAAAATACAAAGGCTGGAGCACAGTTTTACTACAACGAAGTACTTAGATGCTTATACATATTTATAGTTAATAATAAGAATAGTTGATTATTTACCATTCTGCACCAGATCCTGCTCTAAGCACTGGACATGCCTTAACTCATTTAATCTTCATCAGAACCCTGTGTGGTAAAAAGCATCACCCTCTATTTATAGATAAGCACACTGGAACCCACAGAGATTAGGTAACCTGCCCAAGGTCCCATAGCTCCATGCCCTTACTCATGCTTGCAGGCGCTCAATAAATGTTTGTCAAGTAAACAAATGAATGAAAGTATGGCTTGTGGCCTACAAAGGCCACCAGATCTTTGTCTCTCCCTAGTAGCCCTCTGGCTAAGGCATCCTTACCTGGGACCCTGGGGGGTGAATGGCTCATGTGGGGGACGGTTTGAGGGAGCTTCATGCTGTCTGGAGCCTCCGGACAAATCTTGGACACTGTGGTAGAACCTTAAGGTATTAAGGGTATAACAAAAAAGCACATGGCTGAGCTGTCTGTAAGGGATTGTGGCTGGGCCTCTATCCTCCCAGTCCCCAGCCACCCAGGCTGAACTCACTGTTGGCGGTTAGTACTCATGTCAACGCAGACTGTGGGAACCTTGGAGGAACAATGCTGGTGGAACTTGTAGCCACAGGTTTGGCAGCGGAAACCATAGAACAGAAACTTACGGCAGAAGTCACAGAAGGCCAGGCTGAAGAACGTCTTGCGTACCTGCTCCCACAAAGCAAGAAGGTTGAGGCCCAATTAAGGCCCTCCTTCCCCCTTCATGGACTGCCCCCACTCTCCACCCTGCACTCACGAAATTGTGCATGGTCAGCGGCACATCTTCCAGGACCTCCACAATGAGCTCCTCTCCATCCAGGGGGGCAATGGCTGTGTCCCAGGAGGTGACAGTTTTTCTCCTGCAGGGAGCATGGACGAGAATGAGTGGGAGAGTGGACAGAGGTCACAGGGACACAGAAAGAACTCAAAAGTCTCTGTAAGCCTCCAGTCCACAGACTAATATCTGGGATGTTTAATTCTCAATTAGTCACACTATCACTGCTCCCATTTTACAGATGGGGAAACAGGCTCAGAGGGAGAAAGTGACTTGCTCAAGGCCACAAGGGGATGATGGTAAGAGTTCATGCTCTTAACCATAATGGGAGAAGCAAGTGAAATTATGCAACCAAACCTTAGAGGTGGCAAGCCAGTCTGAGAAAGTGAAACAAATACAATACCATGTGTGAGCTAGATAAAAAAAAATTAAGGAACCCATGAACCAAGGAAGAGGTCCAACTCAGTAGACAACTGGGAAACTGAGGAAAGAGAGAGCTGATGAGTTCATGAAATTATGAAAAACCAAAGCAGATAAACTCCAGGAGGAGGTGACAGAGCAGGTGAGCAGTTAGGGGCTAAGGAGAGAATGAGTTGCAGAACTTTCCAGGTCGAAAAACTAATGAGGAAATGAAATGAAATATGAATAGGCTCATGGGTTAGCTGAATGGGTATAAGACTTTACCCCAGAATGAAGAAGAAATTAGATGACTCTGAGGAGGTGAGGCGGGTGGGGCACCCAGTGGGTGGCGGGGGCTACTGCACTTACCCCTTGATGAGTCTGTAGACCACACAGCAGTCCTGATTGAGGCCTCGCACCTTGAGGGCCTTGTCTAGAGAGTCATAGACACTCATGCCATCCCGGACAGTCACCTGTGTGTGTGCAGAGGTGGGGATTCAGCTGATGTTCCCACTCCTTTACAGTGACCCACCAGCCTTTGTCACCCTTCCAATCCCAGACCTACAACTGGGTCCATCCATAAGACCTGCGGGTTTTGCCCTCCTGACTCACCACCGTGCGTTGCTTGTTGGGCAGGTACACTTTGACAGTGCCCACTGCCCGGGATGGCTCGGCCCCATTAGCAGGGGGGCCCCGTAGTGGCTCCATGGAGCCTAAGGCTTTGTCAAGATGGACTGTGGTGGGTCTGGGCAGATGCCATGGGGCTTCTAGAAGAGAGGAAGCAGAGGATAAATGTAAAGGTCCAGCAATGATAGCCTGAAGCGAAGTGGCAAGGGACAACATAAAATTTCAACTCCAGACTCCCATTGCACCCTGTAGCCTAATTTCCACATCACCCCAAGGATCCTGTTAACACCTGAACTCTATCAAGTCCCTCCTTTGCTCAATCTTCTGCTGCTTGTCTCACTCCTGGGTGCCAAAGTCACAGAATCACTGTGGTAAGGAGGCAGGACACAATGAGAGGTAGCACATGCTGTCCTGGATGGTACAGTACACAAGACACTGTGCTGGGGACAGGGCAGTTAGCACACACTGCACTGGGGATGCTGGGTACATAATGGGCATGAACAGCATGTACTGGCATTTTAATGGAGTGATCAGATACAGAGGTGAGGGAGGTGGCCCAGACAGACTGTCGAGAAATGGAGGGACATTAGATTCTGCCCTTAGTGTGGGAGAAATGGAGGTTAGATCAGTGTTCTTAAAAGGCACTGTGTGCATCCGAGTCCTGGATGTAATGCTGATGGTAGGGTCATGGACGCAGCATTAGGTGGCTGTTGGAGGTCACTGGACTCTGTGATGAGGAGTTTATAGGGGGTCACTATACTGAAGGGAGATATAGTAGGAGTCACTAAGGACTTTAATGGGGAGAAGGATAGATAATAGGGCTGGTAATGGTGGCTCACCAGACACTGTTATGGGGAAAGGAAAAGGAAGGTAATGGTGTCAAAATGAGAAAAAAGGAGGTAAGGTGGAAGGCCTCCAAAGATCGTCCTAACAACTAATGACAACAGACTACTAATGTTAACTTAGTGGGGGATCACAGAAGGATGTTGGAGAGTGTGAAGGAGGCGTGATGGGAAAATCTTCAGACTTTCCTTGGGGCTCAGACACTGATCCCAGAATAAAGAAGCCAGGAAGTGAGTCCCATCTCCAGGCACTCCCTGGAGTTTGTTAAGGAAGGAATTTTAAGGTGTTTAGGAGTGAATCTGGACACTTTACGACCAAACCCCAGGACCCATTCAGCCTGGCCCTGCCTCCCGAAGGGCATCGAGCTCTGCGCAGGCGCACGGCCACTGGCTCGCAAAGCGGGCGAAACCATCACAGCAGCTCTTTCCGCCCCAACCCCGCGGTTGAGGATGGTCTCGCCCCGGGTCAAACCACTCCTCCGGTTCCGGGCGGGGGGCGCCAAGGTCCAAGCGCAGCCATCCTGGAGCTGAGTTTTCAGTCCGGGCTCCCTGCCCGTGCCTGGCGGTCGCTCCAAAAGCCAAACGCTACCGGGCCCGCCCTTACCTGTCACACCGCTACAGACTCCAGCGCCTCCATCTTGGGCCTGTCTTCTTGTTTCCTCACAGAGTCCACCTCCACCGCCCTTCGGACTTTGGCCATTGGCTCTGCGGGACTCAGCCTTCCATTCTTATTGGATTACAGTCACGCCTGTCAAGGCAGGACCAGCGGAATGTGGTTGTGTTCCGGATTAGCCGAGGCGGCTTGAAACGTCAGGGTCTGGGGCAAATTCGCACGTCCGGATTTGCGCAGGCGCACAAGGGACCGAACAACGTGCCGAGGGCATTAACCCCAGTCAGGCCAGGGAATAAAGAAGAGGTGGGCTTTTGTTGTTTTTTACGGTCATTTGAGGCAGACCTTAAAGTGTAAGAATCTGAATGGGGAAAACCTTAAATGCAAATTGGGGCAAGTACCCTAAGCACCCTTTCAAGATTTTCCTGTGTCTCAGTTTTACCGTCTTTGAAATGGGTTGTGCAATTACCAGTTCTACAAGACCGTTGTCATAGCCTTTGATAACTGCGGGTGTCTGGTGTGGCCGGGGCTAGAAGGGGAGGTCTTTTCTTCTAGGAGGCTTGGAAAGGTGTTCATGAGGATCTGAAAGACAATCTGTAAGTGGCCAGGTGGAAAGGGAATTGTGGACTTGGAATGGAGCACGGTAACGGTCACTGTGTGGAGTTTTGGAAGGATACTGTGTTTTAAAAAGTTGAATTTCCCCTGGTGTGAAGAAAGAGACTTTCTCCTTTTCTTGGAGCATCGCCCTCAGAAAACTTGTAAATGTTTTTTTTTTTTTCTGTCCATTTGAGATGTATGTAAGTCTCTTTACAAGCTAAGTACTGTAGGATTCTTGTCAGTTTTACAACCCGCGGATATTTTCCTTAAGGGCCTTGGAGCTATCTCTGAAATGTAAACAACAAAAATCCCTATCTCCCTGTCTCTGTAGGAATTTCACCTGCTTTCCTGGCTCTCAGTTGTTACCTGCTTGTCATAGAGATTGGAATCTTAGTTTTTCTTTGGATAAAGGCAATTGTGGTTCCTTATAGGCGTTAGAGCAATCTGTCTGCAATGTAAACAACAAAAATAACATCTCTGTCTCCCTGGGAATTTCATCTATGTGCCTGGTTTTAAGTTGTTACCTGCTAGTTGTAGATAGGAATCTGTTTTCCTGTAGATAAAGACTTTTAACTAAGAGATGGCCACCCCAAATTACTAGGTGAATTTGGGTGAACTGTGTGTTTTGAATGGTGCTGTCAACTTTTCTTACTTGAGGGGAAGTTAATGGTTACTTTAAGAATGTGTATATAAAGATTTATATCTGCCTCGAGATAGGCTTCTTTCTGTCCTTGAAATCTCTTCAGCATATTGCTTGTGATGTACAACAGTCTCGCTAAATGCTTGTTCAATAATAAAGCTGTTTCATTTCTTCTGTCTTTATGGAGAAGCTTCACTGGGTTGGCATGAGATATTCTTTTTTAAACCTTTCCTCAATGGTATGAATGTCCTTTTGTGTTTGAAAGTGACTACATTCTGTTTAGTGACTCACAAAATCCCTCAGTGATGAAATGGGAAAGATCAGAGAAGAAGGTTACTAGGTGAGGGAGCCTTAGCTAGCTTAAACGTGTTTATTGAGTGCCTTTTCTCCTTATTAGAAGACATCAAATACAAGGTGATGGCATACGCCTATAATCCCAACACTGTGGGCAGTTGAGGCAGGAGAATTTCAAGTTTGAACATAGTCTGGGCAACTTAGTGACTTAGCAAGAGTCTGTCTCAAAAAAAAAAATAAAAATAAAAAAGGGGTCCAGTACCTAAAAAAAAAAAGGGGGTAAAATTTCTATTTACCGGACTGTCACATAACCTCCAATTTCCATCTCCCCCTTTCTGAGAAACTGAAACATTTCATACACTGGGAGTATAATATGGTACAACCACTTAGAAAACAGTTTGTTACCTTAAAGTTTATTTATTTATTTATTTATTTTACCTTAAAGTTTAATACACACCTTCTGTGTAAGCTTCTGTGTAAGCAATTAATACTTCTAGGTATTAATTCCAGAAATGAAAACATATATCCAGTGTATACTGGTAAATACTAACAACCAGCTCTCCAGGAAAAAAGCTCATTTGTAGCATTTGTCAGTTGTGGTGTAAGCTGGGCATGGTGGTTTACACTTGTAATCCCAGGACTCAGGAGGCTGAGGCAGGAGGACTGCCGTGAGTTCGAGGCCATCCTGGATTACATAGTGAGTTCAAGTTCGTGTAGACTCCTGCCAATTTGATGTCACTGAACCAGAGTTGAGAAGAGATACACAAAATCAGCTGTGATAGGCTGGCCGCATCACGTTACTATGCTATGTCCTCGTATAAGCTTGTACATAAATGTTTAGATTTAGTTTTATTTGTGATAGCAAAAAACTGAAAACAGTTTAACTGTCCAACAAAGAGTTTACCAAGAAACACAATAGGATAATGGACTACTACTCAGCAATGAAAGAGAATAAATTATAGGACATCTTAGATAAATCTCGTACATCTAAAATTGAGGGAAAGAAGCCAGGTTCAAAAAGAAATACTAGCAAGGTGTGGTGGTGCATTCCTATAATCTTAGCATTCAGGAGGCTGAGGCAGGAGGATTGTGAGTTCAAACTCAGCCTGGATTAAGTAGTAAAAGGAGAGAGGAGAGGGAGGGGAGGGGAAGAGATTGTTCCATTTGTATGAAATTCTAAACCACACCATGAGATTAGTTGTTGAGGGAGAATGGGATGGACATTGTTATTGAATGTAGTTTGTCTTCACCAAAACTGTGGTGCAATTTGGCTTCCAATGTAGGGTGTTGGCGAGGGAGCCTTTAAGAGGGATTAGTCATTTTCTTTTGAAATTAGATTGGGTCTCCACTTGGAAAGTGGGTTTTTGTAAAATATCTGGCCCCTGTGTCCCCTCCTTTCTTTTCTACATGGTCTCTTCCCTTCCACTTCGCTTCATGAGGTCCTCACCAGAAACCAAGCAGATGCCTGCACCATGCTCTTGGATTTCTTGGCCTTCAGAACCATTGTCTTAGTTTCTTTGCTCATTGCTGATACAAAATACCTCACACCCAAAGCTAAAAGACGAAAGGTTTATTTAGCTCACAGATTATAGAGGTTTCAGTCCATAATTGGCTGGCTCCAAGGCAAGGTAGTATGGCAGAGGGGTGTCACAGAGGAAATACAGTTCATGGCAGGCAAAAGGTGGCAGAGCAAGCAAGCGAGGGACCAATGACAAGCCTCTTTCTGTCCTTTATATTTTACCCAGGCTACCTGTCCTGGGTGGGCAGCACTCATACCCTTAATGCTAGCATCACACCATGAATCAATCCCAGCATAGCATCTTTGATCCCAGCAGCACAAACCCTAGATCCAGCCACCCTGAAAAGCCCCACCTATGACTGCATGAGGATTTGGGGGAAATCTAGATATTAGCCATAAAACTAGGAACCAAAACAAAACAACAACAACAAAAACCCCCCAAAACTCCTTTTTTAATAAATGACCCAATCCCAGGTACTCTGTTATAGCAACAGAGAACAGCCAAAGATGGGCACAAAATAATTGTCAGAGGTGATTGGAACATCCTGCATGTGTTTGTCAAATGTCATTGAACTGTATACTAAAAAGGAACATACATTTTACTGCATGAAAAATATACCTCAATAGAAATGCATGGCAAATAGCTTCAAATATAAGCCTGAACATTTTGATTTCTTGTCAGTTCTTATTGGTTAGACACGTTAAAAAAATTCTCTTTTCTGAAATTGAATCCCTGGACTCCACAGTTCCCAACTCTCAGTGCAGAGCTGCCTCAGTCCTAGGAGATCAGGAATAACTGCTGCTGGAGCTCAGTGAGGTGCTACAAATATTGGGGGGATGCAGTTTCAATCTTTTTTTTTTTTTTTTGAGACAGGGTTTCACTATGTAGTTCAGGCTGGCCTTGAACTCACTTTGTAGCCCAGGCTGGCCTCAAACTCACAGCGATCCTCCTGTCTCAGCTTCCCAAGTGGTGGGATTACAGGTGTGCACCACCACACCCAGCTACTTAATTTGTTTTAAAACTTTATAGACAATATTTGAAGACCTCTTACTCTTTTGCCCAATATTTACAAACAGATGAACAAAATCCCAGTGTAAGCTTGCTGCACAGGTGCTGTGTGGGGAAGGGACAGGGAAAGAGGGCAAGGGAGAGAGGTCATGCAGGAGTGGGGCCAAGTCCATTCAAAGGCAACCCTTCCTCACATAGATTTGTGCCAAACCCATCCCAGCTCAGGAGTTTAGCCAAGGACCTCATAAGTGCCAAACAAGACATGAAGGTCTGTAAAGTCATTTGGATTTTATCATCATCATTGTCATTGTCATCATCACATTGAAACCCTCACAAGCACCATGTATAGATATTTCTCAAAGATATGAGAAAAAATAATCCTAAATTGAAAATGCATTTAATGTACCTAACCTACAGACCATCACAGCTTCTCCTGAACACTTAGCCAACATTTGGGCCAAATCATCTAACAGAAAACCTACCTTCCAACCATGAATGGCTCATGTATTGCACTGTGAGAAAGGGTGGGGCTGTGCTTTGCTAGTATGTGGGAAAGATCCAAATTCACAGTTTGAAGTTGGGTTTCTGCTGAATGTGTATAGCTTTCACACCATCCTAACGCCGAAAACCTTACATTTAACCATCTAAATTGGAGATCATCTGTATTCCAACAAAATTTAAAACCTGAACTGGCTGATTATGGTTTTCTGACATCTTCTTCAAAATTAATCTGCCTAGAAATAGTCAATGCTTTAAAAGTAGTTGCTGGGCCAGGTGTGGTGGCGCTCACCTGTAATGCCTGCACTGGGGAGGCTGAGGCAGGAGGATTGCTGTGAGTTCGAGGTCTGCCTGAGCTACAAAAAGTGAGTTCATGAGCAGCTTGAACTACATAGGGAGACCCTATCTCACCGCTCAAATCAGTTGCTGGTTATTATTATATAAGAACAATTTAATATTTTATGATGTATCATGTAGTTTAATTTGCAATGTTACATTCACTTGTCTAAAAAAATGAAATCTTAAGTGTTCACCTACTGCTGTTGTAATGCTAACCATTTTATAGCTGAAAAAACTGAGGTTGACGCTGTCCTAACCTGAGGGACAAGGAGAGTACTTTGATTTGTGTTTAACAGGAGTGCAGGCTGGAGATGCTTTCTTAAGGAGTCTCACTCGGATCCACCCCAGCAGTACTTCTGTGCCTGAGGGCCTCTTCCAAAACCTGCCCTTTTCCTTTCCCGTCGTGGCTGCCCCTGCCGCGCCTAGAAAGCGCTCTTTGAGTCCCCAGACCACCACCTCCCTCTTACTACCCATTTTAGGAGAAATACCCGCGCACAAACATTTCCCTGAGCGAAGACCACCAGTTGACTCAGCCACAGCAACAACCAGCCAGGTCCCCGACGGGCAGCAGGATCAACCAATGGCAGCGCAGCAGAAAGCGGGCTTTGAGGGGCTGCGGGCATGGATAGGTTCTACCTCAGTTCCAGAACCTCTGACAGGCCAATCGCTGTGCACAGAAGGTGGTTTTTGGGGCCGTTTCAGCCAATGGGAGGTGGAGTGAGCCTGAGTTTTGCTGCAAACCAGCAGTTTAAAGTTACTTTCTCATTAGTGGTAAAGCAACAGTAACTGTTCTGTTTTAAAAGTTTTAATAAAGGCAGAGTATGAAAATTTCCACATGTAGCTATTTCTTGAAGAGATTTTTAAAAAAATACATAGCCCTGAAGTTAGAAACGTAAATCATTCATAGGTGAACCATTACTTTAATTTTTCTTATAAAAAATCCTTAACAAAATGAAATGAGCAGTAATTTGAATTTGCTACCCCTGCATTCCAGAGTTGATGAAAAATATACCGTTAAACCAATAGACAGGGTTCTTTTGTCTTTTTTGTGGCACCAGGGATCAAATTCACACCCTCGCCCCTCCCAGACAGGCACTTGAACCACTGAGCCAAACTCCCAGCCCTGGTTTTTTGAGGCAGGGTCGCACTATGTAGCTCAGCCCGGCCTCGCGCTCGCGTTGTAGCCCAAGCGGGCCTTGAACTCACAATGCTCCTCCTACCTCAGCCTCCCGAGTGCTGGGATTAAAGGCGTGCATCACCACGCCTGGCTTCTTTTGGCTTTTAAAAAGTTCATTATATATTATATACTGTACCTTTGTACTTTTATAAAGTTAAACAAAAGATTTTAAATAGGTTTTGTGTGTTCAATTGGGAAGACGAAGGATTAGACGAGTGGAAAAAATAAATCAAATGAAAGATGTATAATTTTATTATTAAAGATTTACTCCGATGAGGACATCTTTTGATAAGTACGATTATTTCGTTTTCTTTTCTTTTTTTCTTTTCTTTTCTTTCTTTTTTTTTTTTTTTGGTGCTGATATAAAATAGTTGAGCAAAGGTATCAACATAAATCTCTAGACGCTGAACAGTAGGGTCACCTTTGAGATGCCATGTGCACTGACAGATACCTCTGGTTCTCCCCCGTAGATCCCTTGATAGAGATTACTATTCAATATGGCTTGTGGTTATTTAAAATTATAATTAATTTAAAAAGAAACAAAAAGCATTTTCCCCAACACAAGTGCTCCCCACCCTCCCTGTACTGGTGATTGAACCTAGGGTCTTGCCACTGAGATATACCCAGCCCTTTTTTTTTTTTTTTTTTTGGTACAGGAGATTGAACGCACAACCTCACGATTACCAGATAAGTGCCTGAGCCACTGAGCTAAATCACACCCCCAGCCCTTTTTAACTTTTTATTTTTTAAATTTTGAGACAGGGCCTCACTAAGTTGCTAAATTGCCCAACCTGGATTTAAACTTTTCTTTTTTTTGGTACTGGGGATCGAACTCACAACCTTGCACTTACCAGGCCAGTGCTTGAGCCACTGGGCTAAATACCCAGCTCTGGATTTAAACTTTTGAACCTCCTGCCTCAACCTCCCAGAGTGCAGGGATTACAGGCCTACACCACTATACCCACCTAATGCAAGTGATTTTGAAATGCCTACTTTTGGTATTGTTCAGAAATGCATTTTGTAACAATATTCTTGAGGTTACATTTATTTATTGAGGTTCCATACACACTGACCCACAATAGGTTTCACCACCTGTCTCAGGTGAAAGAAACATTTGCCATTTGTTGACTGACTTCACACATATTTAACAAATATTTGTTCAATTTATAAAATGATAGTAAATTAAACTTAAGACAAACATACTCCAAATAGTTCTCATTATTTCTGGATAAATGAACTCCATGAAGTGTTTTCTGTATAATTATTATTATTATTTTTTGAGACAGGGTCTTGCCATGTAGTGCAGGCTAGCCTTGAGCTCATTTATGTATCCCAGGCTGGCCTTGAACTCATGGCAATCCTCTTGCCTCAGCTTCCCAAGTGCTGGGATTACAAACGCATGCCACCACACCCATCTAGCTATATAATTATTGATGCTATGCATATATCGCATTTATTTTTCTATATATAAAATAATTCCTAATACTTTTGTGCCACCCATGTAAATGTTGTGTACTATCTTGTGGCATGAGAAAATCAATTTTGAAGTCATCCAGAATATTTTAGTAGTTGACCGCTAACCTAGTTAGAGTGCGAGTATCCCCAATGTCATGCTATGTGTGACCCCAGACAAGTTGTTACCCTTCTCAGTGTCTCAGTTTCCTCATTATTAATTTATTTTCAGTACTGGGCATTGAACCTAGGGGCACTCTACCACTGAGCTGCATCCCAGCCCTTCTTTTTCTTTTGAGATAGTATCAATGTAAGTTTCTGAGGCTGGTCTTGAAATTGTGATCCTCCGGCCTCAGCCTCTTGAGTAGCTGGGACTACAGGCCTGCATCACATGCCCAGCTGTACATTCTTCATTTAACCTAAGCATGAAACAGTTTTCCTTGAGTCTTTGAGACTTCAATCTGAAGGCTGCTGTGTCACATAAAACTTTGACTGAATATGTTTATTGTTTTTTGTAGTTGTTGTTGACCTGTATTTTATTATAGGAATGTTGTCCCTCACCCTTATAATGGTTGAGGAAAGGGATCACACCTTTCTGCCCTTATGTGATCATATATTTATTTCCAGTCTCTTGCTTCTTCTAACTTACATATTTTCTTTTTTGAAAATGGGATATTCAAAACAAAAGAACCACACTGTGTAAAATAAGGGCAATAAACGGATGTAACAAACAGCATAATCTCTTCACTAATAATCACTGTTTACCATTGTGGTGTGTTCCTTCTTAATGTATTTTCCCTATCTCTATGTCTTTTAAGTGCATTTTAAAAGAAGAATAGGAATCTTGGGATAAAAGCCAGGACATAAAATACTTGCATCTCAATTCACGTAACAAGAGTCTTTTCCCAAGTCACTAGTTATTCTTAGAAACCATTTCTACCACCTCCGTGACTAAAAGGAAGCACAGCCGCCATCTGTTCTTAGCGACCAGCTGGAACTGGAACCCGATAGCCCTGTGGGTGGAGCGTGGGCGGTGAGGCCTCCTGGTTCCTGATTTGCTACTGGCGTCTGTAGACTCTTCTGTCTGTAGCCCATTGTGGTTTCCAGCGATGGGCCCTCTGCTGGGCCCTGTGGAAAATTCCATATAGAAAAATTTCTGGAAACAAGCTATACAGAAGGTAGGGGCGAAAATCTGAGAAGCAAAGGAAACGACTAAGTATTCATTTGATTCTGTACACAGGTTGGAAATTGTTTGAAAGATGTGTTTAGGTTACCAAATTAGGAAGCTCATTTCCTCCCTCATTTTTTTTGGTTAGTAACACCCGAGACATATTGAATGCGACCTTATATTTAAAAGTCAATGATTAAAAGGGTGCGTTTTTTTTTTAGTCTTTTTGAGGCAGGGTTTCTCTATGCAGTTCAAGCTGGCCTTGAACTCACTGTGTAGCCCTTGCTGGCCTCAAACTTGCAGTGATCCTCCTGCCTCAGCTTCCTGAGTGCTGGGATTATAGGCGCCACCATGCCGACAGAAGGGTGCATTTTTCTCGTGACCTGAAAAACAAAACTATATAATTTTCAACATCCACAATTTTACTGTCTTTAGAATCTTAATTAACTTTTTGGCTTTTTTTTAATGTTAAACTTTGTTTCTAGCTGGAGTAGTGTAAAATATATTCTGTGACTTAGTTTTCTTCTCAGAACCACTTGCCTCTAGCTGTAACAGCATAATCTGTGTCTGTGTCTTATAAAGTTGAAGAATGAAGTTGAGGACAAAGAAGATAGACAGGAGGAGTGTCTATTAAGAACAGAGAATTAGCTGGCTGTGGTGGTGTATACCTATAATCCCAGCACTGGGGAGCCTAGGCAGCGGGAGGCCAGCCTAGGCTATGTAGTGAGTTCAGTGCCTGTGTGAACTACATAGTGAGAACCTGTCTCAAAACAACAACAACAACAACAACAACAACAACAAAAAAAAACAGAGGAAACAGCACGAGATCATTGGGAGGGGACCACAAAGTGAGTTGCAGTGGGGACTCTTTGTCTAGTAGTTTTTATACCTCAAAATCACCAGGGCTTTCACCATGCTGAGTCAAACTAAGGTTAACCTTTAGGACTGAAACAAGCTTATTTAAACTAGAAATGGGCCTATGAGGAATCTAGATGTGTCGCAAGTGCAGGTCTGCAGGTGCCTCTTGGCCTCTCTCCTATCCAAGTGGTTAATTAAAAGAGCAAAATCAGAAGGAAAAACGGCTTTCCAGATAGGTCGAAGCAGTTGTCATAGTGATCATCTGTCACCCCGCTTGTTACCGCCCTGCACTTAATTGTCCACCTGGTTCTCATTAACTCTTGACCTCAGGCTCCTGCTCATCTGAACAAGGCCTGGCCATGCTGTTGACTCTACCTTGGGCCCAGTGCCTCCCTAGCTGCCTGCGATCTTCTGTCTAACTTGCCTGTCTATAATGCACCTACACAGTGGAGCAGAGGATGTCGTGAAATCATTTGTTTCGATTAGAGGCTTGAAACCCTTCAATAAGACTCTTTAGACATTATCAGTGTTGATGTAGGTTCAGTCTTTGCCTCTCATATAACCTGTTTGGTTAAGGTATTAATAAAAAGAGAAGAGGGTAATTGCTAACTACTTTATAGACTTTCATACAATGAGATGCATACTAATACATCTTTTAAAAAGAGTGCACTGGGGCAAGAGATGTGGCTCACTGGTAGAGCACTTGCTTAGCATGTTCAGTGTCCTGGGTTCAGTCCCCAGCACCATGGTGGGAGGAGAGTGACGGTGGTGGAATGCACTAACTTGGAAAGAGGCCGTTATTTTATTGCCAAATGAATAAAAATAACTTGCAGAGTAATAAGTGCTCACTAATCTTGTTTTAGTTAAACTACTTACCTTGGTATAAGAACAGCACAAAGTTCAGAAGCACGTGCAAACAATTAAAGTTTAGGGACCCTAATTCAACAATTTCTTTCATGATTTCTAATTTGTTAATTATGAAAATATTTGGCCTTATTTTTAATTTAACTCTTCCAAGTTGTGTTTTTCTTTTTTTTTTTTTTCTTTAGTTTTGTTTTTGAATTGCATTCAAAGATTCTGCCCTGGTAGAATTTTTTTTTTGGTGTGACTATTCCTATTTTTTCCCCTAGAAACTACTAGAGCACCCTACAAATATTTGGAAGTCATTTGAATTTCTCAGGAAAATAACACATAGAGAAAATATTGACAACTTTTAAAAAGAAAAGTTTCAGAACCCTTTAAACTGGTACAGTTTATGAACAGTGAGTGGTAGAAAAAGAAAAGCCAGGGAAGCAGCAACTAATCCAAACATCACCAAAAATAGAACCATGTCAGAACATTACTTGAATAGGGAAAAGGCATAGCCAACTTGACATTCTGATGCATGCTATTTTGACATCAAAGCTCCCAAGTTGGAAAGGCACAAAAAGCCTTTCATTGCTTTTATCTTAAATTGGTAAGAAGAGCAATAATAGTATAGTTGAGTGCAATGATCCATACCTGTTGTCCCAGTTACCAAGGAGGCTGAGATGGGAGGATGGCCTGAGTTCAGGAGTTCAAGACAAGTCTGGGTTACATAGATCTTGTCCAAAGAAATGGAAAAACAGGACAAGTAATTTCTTTCACTTTGTCTTTTAGCCAACAGAATGGAAGACAGTTTACTGTAATGTGTTTCTGTGCTTCTTATACCCAATTGTTGGGTGAAACAGTTGGGTAGGAAAATATTGCTGGACAGGTTTGAATCACTCTGAAATTTAAGATATTCTCAGACACTTCAGGTACATTTGCTCATATAGGACACTAAATATATTCATTGCAAGCCATTTATATACATAATAAGAAAATAATATATCTCATTAAATTGCCCCTTTTGTCAATTGCTTGTTTAAATTTCTTGTCCATTTTTTTCTTAATATAGTTTATATTGTAGATACTAATCCTTTATTCATTGTCTGCATAGAAGATGTCATCTCTTTGTCTATAGTTTTTTTTTTTTTTTTTGGTACCGGGAATCAAACTCACAACCTTGTGCCTGCCAGGCAGGTGCTTAAGCCACTGAGCTAAATCCCTGGCTTTTTTTGTCTTTTTGAAACAGGGTTTCCCTATGCAATTCAAGCTCACCTTGAACTCACTTTGTCACCCAGGCTGGTCTCAAACTCACAGTAATCCTTTTGCCTCAGCCTCCCAAGTGCTGGGAATACAGGGATATGCCACTACACATGGCCGATAGTGTGTTTTAATGAATTCTTTATGTTTTATTTTATTTATTTTCATTTTTTACTTTTTAGGGTGCTGGGGATTAAACCCAGAACCTCTCATACGCTAGGCAAGTGCTCTAATACTAAACTATACTCCCATCCTTTTAAAATACTTTTATTTGAAATGATCTAAGCTAGAAAATCTGCAAATATGGTAAAATGCCTTTTTTCTTCCTTTTGAGCTATTCAAAAGTGAGTTGCTGTCTGATGCCCCATCATCCCTGAATATTTCAGTGTTTTTTTACATACCAGGGCCTTCTTCTGCATAAGCCCAGAATGCCAGCAAAATCAAGACCATCACACGACCACCGTCTGACCCTCCGACCCCTTCAGGTTTCACCTGTTGTCCCTGTCTGATCCAGTAAAGCAAAGGATCCAGGTTAGCTTTCAGCTGCCATCACTTTGATGTCCCTTCCTTGGAAGAGTCCCTTAGTCATTCTTGGTCTTGGGAACCTTTTGAAAATGACAGGGCAGTTATATAGACTGTCCCTCAATTTGGAGATGTCTGATGCTTCCTCATAATTAGATTCAGGTTATGTATCTTTAGTTTTGGTTTTGCAGTACTGATAATTGAACCCAGGGCCTTCACACTGTGCTATATCTCCAGTCCTTTTTTTGAAATTTTTTTTTAAATTTTGAAATAGGATCTTGGTAAGTCACTCAGTTGCCCAGTCTGGGCTCTAACTTGTGATATTTCTGCCTCAGCCTCCCGGATTGCTGGAATTACAGGTATGTGCCATCATGCCTAGAGTTTTATGTGTTTTTTTTTTTAACACTAAGTACCCCAGCCTATTCAGGTTATATATCTTTGTCACAGATGTTGCAGAAGTGATGCTGTGCCCTCAGTGCATCCATTTAGGTGCCCGTGGCATCAGTTTGTACTGCTAAGAGTGACATTTCCTATGATTACCTGATGAAAGCTAGTCTACCAAACTTCACCAGAAAGTCACTCTTCTTCCTTTTGTAATTAATGAGTAGTTTGTGCAAAGGCTTTGAGAACATATAAAAATTCTGCTGCTTGTCACAGTTTCACTTTACTTATTTATTTATATCAGTATGGATTCAGGGTCCTCTATTTTACTCTATGAGTTACATCTGTTTATTTTTATTTTTAAATTGTCATATTATTTTTATTACACAAGTTAGGATAAAGATGAAGAATGAAGTAATACAAGAAGAAAACACATGTACAAGTGAGTGCACATGATACTATGTATGTTAGTGAGCCTGGTGCAGGATGAACGAAATTCTCAGGAGCTGGGACTTATGCCATGTGTCTTTACAGCATTGCCTGAAGATGACCACCTGGAATTTCCCGTTGGGCACCCCTTCCTGGGGGAATAACGGAATCACTGTGATAACAAAGATTCCAGTGCTAACTGTGCATCATGTACTGCTGCAAGTAATTTACAGATATCAGCTTACCCACCTTTTGCAGCTGAGGAAACTGAGGCATGGAGGGACTCACCTAGGGCTGCAGATTTAGTGTGTGGCAGAGCAAGCTGTGTGACTTTCACTGCCACGTTCTTGCTTATTCTTCTCTTCTGCCTTCAAAAGATTCTTTCCTATCCCACCTTCTGCCCTCCGGTTACCACTGTGTAGCCACGATCTAAGCCAAATAATAATGATACTGGGTGAGCGTGCACTTTTAAAAATGAAACCTCAGGGCCGGGAGTTTGGCTCAGTGCCTTAAGCGCCTGCCCTGGCAGGCACGAGGTTGTGAGTTCAATCCCCGGTGCCGCAAAAAAAAAAAAAAAGAAACCTTTGGGCGGTATGGGGTATATAGTTCAGTGGGAGAGTGTGTATGTAGCATGAATGAAGCCCTAGATTGAATCCCCAGTACCAAAACAAAAAATTAACTTTTTGGTTTTGAGATCATTGTGGATTTATGTATAACTATAAGAAACAACATAGAGGGATCTATGTGCCCTTTCCCTAGGTTCCTCCAATTGTGACACCTTCCAGAACTGCAGTACAATGTCACAGCCAAGATAGTGCCATTGACACAGTCCCCAGGACATGTCCTGTTGTCTTTTTTTTTTTTGCGGCACCAGGGTTCGAACTCACAACCTCACGCCTGCCAGACAGGCACTTGAGCCACTGAGCCAAACTCCCGGCCCTAGTTTTTTTGAGGCAGGGTTGCACTATGTAGCTCAGGTCGGCCTTGTGCTCGAGTTGTAGCCCAAGCCAGCCTCGAACTCACAACGCTCTGCCTATCTCAGCCTCCTGAGTGCTGGGATTAAAGGCCTGCCCCACCATGCCCGGCTGTCCTGTTGTCTTATCATAACCACGCTTGCTGTCCTTGTGCCCTGCGCCTCCCCTGTCCATGACCCCAACCCCAACACTAGTCTGTCCTGTCCAAAATTTTGTCATTTCAAGACTGCTCTGTAGATGGAATAATACATACAGTAAGTATGTCACCTTTAGATTTGGCCATTTTCACTCAGCTTAATTCTCTAGAGATTCATCCAAGTTGTTGCATGTGTCAACATCTTGGTCCTCTTTATTGTAGGGGAGTATTTCATGATGTGGACATCACTGTTTACCCATTCGCCTATGGAAGGTAAGTTGTTTCCACTGTTTTGCTGTTACTGATAAAGCTGCTATGAACATTTGTGTACAGGTTTTGGTGTGAATGGAAATTTTCATTTCTCTGGAATAATTGCCCAAGAGTGCAATTTCTGGGTTGTACAGAAATTACATATTTAGTTTATAAGAAACTGCCAGAATCTTTTTCAGAGTGTATCAGTTTACCTTCCCATCTGCCATGTATGAGTGGTTCAGTTTGGTATTGTACTGTGTTCTATCTTAGGCATTCTGATAGGAGTACAATGATAGCTTAGTGTGGTTTTAATTTGCACTTCCTTAATGGGTAATGATATTGAACATCTTTTCATGAGTTTCACTGCCATCTGATGTCCTCTTTAGACAAGGTCCCTTCATACCTTTTGCGCATTTTCTAATGAGATTGTTTCTTTACTGTTGACTTTTGAGAGATGTTTATATATTCTAGAAACTTTTGGCAAATATGTGGTTTGCAAATATTTCCCCACAATCTGTAGCTTTTCACAGAATCTTTCACAGAGCAAAAGTTTCTAATTATCAATTATTTATTTATTTATTTATTTTGGTTTTTTGAAACAAGGTCTTGCTCTGTAATTCAGGCTGGCCTTGACCTCACTATGTAGTCCAGCCACCCAAGTGCTGGGATTACAGGCATATACCACCATTCCTGGCTCAATTGTTTATTTTAAGAATTGTTCTTTTATCGGGAGGTTGAGGCAGGAGGATCATTGTGAGTTCGAGGCCAGCCTGGGCTACAAAGTACATTCAAGGCCAGCCTGAAGTACATAGTGAGTGAGACCTTGTCTCGAAAAAATACACGAAAAATTGTTCTTTTGGCATCTAGTCCAAATTCTATTTGTGCTGCTGTATTCATCAGCTTACTGTCACTGTGACAAAATGTTTGAGATAAACAATTTTGGGGGTCACTGGGCATTGAACCCAGGGTCTTTGTACTGAGCTGTATCCCCAACCCTTTTTCTATTGTGAAACAATAAGCAGCTCTGCTGAGCCTGGCTTTGGCAGGAACTGCAGCTCTAACAGCCCATTTCAAAGATGCAGATAACTTTCAGAGACCTTAAAGGACAGAACAAGGACCTAGTGCCTAGATTAGTGGTGGCAAACCTATGGCACAGATGCCCCAGCAGGCACACAGAGCCCTCTGTTAGCACAGAAGCCGAGTTGCCCCAGACCTTGAAAGTGGGCAGCTAAAATATTTTCCAAATCTAAAAATGCATTTAGAAAGTTCTACACCATTTGCAGACAATCCTACAAGCCATTAGAAAATCTACAAGGAATTTCTAGCATTGTAGCAGCTGCAAAGGAGAATTTTAGTATTAGAATTTTACTGTTCCATAAGATGGAGACAACCCTAAGTTTTCATGCTTCTCTAGATAAAGCCGAAATTAAAGAATGTGATCTTTCCTGTTTACAATGGTTAGATTTTGGAAGTCAACCAAAACAAAGCAGTAGAACTGGTACAAAACTTGAAAGAAAGATACTATGAAAACAATAGCTACTATAGTATATCTTGTTATTTTCAGAATAGTTGACTATTCCATCAGGTATAGTAAAATCAAACCAAAAACAAAATACAATAAAATCAATAAAAACAGAATATGAAATAAAGCAAAAAAATTAATCAGAATAAAGCAAAACAGTGAGAACAATATTGGGCCTCAAAGACAAGGCAGAAGGGAATCCCCCTTATTTGCTACATTGCATACTGTCATCCTCCCAAGAGATGCTCAGACCGCTGGCCCCAGGCCTGCAAAAATCAACCAAGCAATACAAGCATTTAGTTGCTTTATGTACCTTAGTTGCTATCAACTTAGCCAGTCCTCCGAACCAGCAGGGTGCTTACAGGGGTGGGGGAATGTCCTTGATTCTTAGCCCGCGTGCCAGTAGGTGTACGGGAGGCACATCTTTTTCTTCCTGGAGTCTGTGCCGGTCACACACTCACCAGGAAGGCAGGCTAGTTGTCTTCTGGTTGGAACCTCCCTGCCCAACATGGCGGGTTCTCAAGAGGTGGTTTTCTTTTAAGACAAAACGTACTGGGCCGGGGATTTAGCTCAGTGATGTAACCACTTGCCTGGCAAGTGCGAGGTCGTGAGTTTGACCCCAGGTACAAAAAAACCCCCAAAAACCAAAACAAACAAACAAACGAAAGACAAAAGATGTTAATGTATGAGTTGTTTTTTCTAAACGAAAACCTCAGTATTCAGGTTGGCATTCTGCAATAAACAAGTGGGTTTTGGGTTGCAGTTTGGGCTCTTATCTCTAAAAGGTTTGCCATCACTGGCCTAGGTGGTGGCTGGTACTTTCTTTTTTAAAAGTATATCCTCTTTTTTTGTTGTTTGATTTTATTTTTATTAATATATGTTTGTCATACATATTGGACACATTCACTGTAGGGAATTTGTATCTATGCATAATATATCCTGATTCTTCTTTTTTCTCATTCCCCTTCCCCAACCCTTCTTCCCCTCCCCGTTTACAAAAGCTTTCTTTCCATTTTTCTTTTCTTTTTCTTTTTCTTTTGGTACCAGGGATCAAACTCACAACCTTGTGCTTGACAGGCAGGTGCTTACACCACTGAGCTAAATCCCCAGCCCTATTTTTTAAGACAGAGTCTCACTATGCAGTTCAGACTGGCCTTGAACTCACTTTGTAGCCCAGGCTGGTCTCAAACTTCACAACAATCCTCCTGCCTCAGCCTCCCGAGTGCCATTTTTCCTTTATATTTTTTCCTTTTCCCTTCCTTACCTTCCCCCTCCCCCCTCCCTTGTTCCCCTTCCCATTTGAACATATTCTTCCTACTTTCCATTATCTATCCTCCATTTTGCTCCTTTTTTATCCTTTGGGTTTCTCACACAAGAGAAACAATGTGATATTTAAACTTGTGTATCTGATTTATTTCACTTAAGATCATGGTCTCGAGGTGCATCCATTCTCCTACACATGGCTCAAGTTTATCCTTCTTTATGGTAGAATAGTACTCCATTGTATATAAATACCACTTTTTTTATCCATTCATCTGTTGATGGGCATTTGGGCTGTTTCCAAGATTTACCTATTACAAATTGTGCTGCTACAAATATGTGTGTGCATATATCATTATGGTATGGTGTTTTTAACTCTTTCAGGAAGCTACTTAGGAGGGGAACAGTTGGGGCAAATGGAACCTCTAGTTTTAGTTTTCTAGGGAATCTCCATACTGATTTCCGTGGTGGTTGTAGCACTTTACACTCCCATCAGCAACAAAGGAGGGTTCCTTTTTCCCCACAGGGCAGCTGGTACTTTCTAGTCACAGCTGGCACTCACCTTGAACTTTCAATCCTGCTGCCTCAGTCCCCCAAAGTGCTTGGATTATAGGTGTGTGCCACGATGCCCAGTCAGAGGTAATTACTTCATAAAGAGGAAAGGTTTATTTGGGTTCATGATTTCAGAGGTTATAGTCCATGGTTTCTTGGCCCTGTTGCTCTGTGTCTGTGGCAGTAGAGGACATCATGGCAGGAGCACATGGTAGAGAGGTATGTTCACCTCATGGCAGCCAGAAAGCAAGGAGAGCAAGGGGCTGGAGTCCTGACCTGCCCTTCAGTGCAGTGATGGTCTAACCTCCTCCCACTAGGCCTCACCTCCTAAAGATTCTCCTTCTCCCAATAGTGCCACAGGATAGTTACCAAACCTTTAGCATACAGACCTCCTTGGGGGGGACATTTAGGATCCAAACCATAAATCAGATTTTTATAAAGAAATGCACAGATGAACCTAGGATAGTGATGACAAACCTTTGAGAGCTTTCAATGATAAAATCAGCTCACTGTGGCACGTGTGCCATAGGTTCACCACCACTGGCCTTGGAGTAGGTTCAGGAGCCTGACTTTGGCCAAGGAAAGAATATTTGTCAGGGGTCACCTCTGCTTACCTTGAGTACCCAGTGGGCAGCTCTGCTGAGCCCAGCTTTGCAAAGAACTGCAGATCTAACAGTCCATTTAAAAAATGTAGATAACTATATGAGACCTTAAAGGACAGGACAAGAATACAGTGCCTAGATGATGACTGGTACTGTCTAAGCCACTTTTGGAGATTGGGGTGCTAGAGGTTGAACTCATGACCCTGCAAAGGCTCAGCATGTACCCTACCACTAAGCTGCATCTACTGCCCTAATGCAATCCTTATTAGAATGCCAGTGAGATTTTTGTATATCAGCTTATTCTAAAATTTATATGGAAAAGGTACAGATCCTAAAATAGCTAAAACATTCTTGAAAAAAATAATGAAGAGGAATTTTCTGTGCTAAATATTAAATTTTACTATGTAACTACAGTAATCAAGACAGTGTGGTGTTGGAGAACAGACCATAGGAACCAAAGGAACAGAACAGAAAACTAGAGAACTCAGAAATTCCAATTGATTTTTTTTTGAGACATCTTACTGTATAGTCTATGTTGGCCTGGAACTTACTATTTAGTCCAGTCAGGCCTTGTTCTTGTGATCCTCCTGCCATAGCCTCCTAAGTGCTAGGATTGCAGCCATGTACCACAGCAGTGGGATTGACTAATTGATTTCTGACAGTGATCCAAAAGCAGTTCAGTGGAAGAAGAATAGCCTTTTCAACAAATAGTGC
The DNA here is from genome assembly GCA_004363535.1 of Dasyprocta punctata. Classification (NCBI taxonomy): domain Eukaryota; kingdom Metazoa; phylum Chordata; class Mammalia; order Rodentia; family Dasyproctidae; genus Dasyprocta; species Dasyprocta punctata. The sequence goes on along the minus strand of RJWM01003038.1, from coordinate 2,639 downwards.
TGGAGCCATAGAACATTCATTAGCAGAGAAAAAAAAATGATCCTGGACCCAAATCACACTTTATATAAAAAGTAACTCAAAGTGTGTTAGTTACTTTTCTTGTGGATGAGACAAAATACCCGACACCCAAAGTTAAAGAGGGAAAGTTTTACTTGGCTCACAGTTTGTAGGGGTTTCAGTCCATAATCAGCTGGCTCCAAGGCAGGGTCGCACATGGCAGAAGGGTAACAGTTTATGGCAGCTGGGGTGACAGAAAACAGCAAAGCAGTGTGGGGGCATAGAAAGGGAGGGAGCGGAGGGAGGAAAGGAGGGAGGGAGGGAGAGAGAGAGAGACCTCTTTTTGTCCATTATATTGTATGCAGGCTACCTGCCCTAGGGCAGGTGTAGCACTTACACCATTAATCCTAGCATTGGACCTTGAATCAATTACAAACTCTATATTCAGCTGCCTTCAAAAAGCATGACCCCATGACCACATGAGGCTTCGGGGGGACATCCAGACACAAAACATAACAGGAAGCAAGACAAGTCTTCTCATATCACTCCCCTGCTAAAACTCATTCAATTGGTCTTCCTCATCTCCAAAGTTGAAGGTCCAGACTCCTTCAAATGGAGTTCAAGATTCTTATTTTGGCCTGTTCTAACTGGTCCCTTCTTTCAAGCTGCCATACCCCCAACACACCCATTTCAGTCTTTTCATTGTTCTGCTTGTGGCTCTTCATACCCTAGTGCTGGTTCATGCCCCAGGCCCTTGATTCCTGCTGTTCCTTCTATCTGTAAAACTCCTCTGTACTTTATTCTGTTGGCTCATTTTTATTCCTTCAATAATTTCTTATAGAAATAATAATAAAGAAATAATACTCAAATGCTGAAGATGGAATATAATGCAAATTGGGAACAGCTCTCTTGGGAAGAATTTTGACAGCTGAACAAAAAGCCTTAAGGAGAGTTATGCCCTTGGGCCCAGTAATATTCCTTCTGCTGTAGCCATGATGAGCTCTTTTTATTTCCTTCCAGTAGTGGAGCCTGAACCCAGGGTCTGGTAGATGCTAGGCACCTGCGTGCCGCCGCTGAGCTACAGCCCCAACCCAGTACTTCTCTTGCCTGCAGTGTGAGTATTGTTTCCTGCTTTACCCTGGGCCACCCACATATAGCGCCCTCAGGCACAGAGAAGGCTGCTATTCCCTCCCTGTGATTCCAGAGCCCTAGATGACAGGTGTAGGAGTGAGTTCTGGGACAGCAAGTTCCTAGGGACAAAGGAACAGCAGTCACTCAGGGTGACAACTGTCAAGCTGATGGTGTGGGGAGTGACTATCTCATATGGGGGCTGTAGGTTAGTATCTGGAACAGAGGTCACACTAATGTCCCCACATGCTACTCTGCTGGACAGTGGGGCAGGGAATATTCATGAGTTGGCGATGCAGGGGGGTGATCTTTTTGGTCAGGGGTGGTAAATAGGGAAGAACCAAACTGCCACCCTAGCCCAACTTCTGGCTAATTCTCATAGTGAATAGAAGGTGGGCCCCTAAGTGCCAGCCTGCCCTGAGGTGCAGCCCCTCACAGTGTGCTCAGGAAGGCCCCCAGCCAGTCAGCACTGTGGAGCTCCTGGCAGGTCATGGGGACAGACTTGCCTAGGGTCAGCTCTAGTGGTCATAGGCTTCTCTGAGTCACACTGGGGTATAAACTCTGGGTTCAGACAAAGCCTTAGGAGCCAGAACTAGGCCTTCATCATGGCCTGCCCTCACAGAAAACATCCAGGGACATGCTTTCTGACAGAACTTGCCTCAAGGAGGGGAAGGGGAGCAACCTAGTATTTATTTGATGTTTACAATATGCTAGGCACCTTACTTTTTTTTGTTTGTGTGTGTGTGGCACCGGGGATCAAACTCACAACCTCACGCCTGCCAGGCAGGTGCTTAAGCCACTGAGCCAAACTCCCGGCCCTGGTTTTTTGAGGCAGGGTTGCACTGTGTAGCTCAGGCCAGCCTTGCACTCGCATTGTAGCCCAAGCCGGCCTCCAACTCACAACGCTCCTCCTACCTCAGCCTCCTGAGTGCTGTGATTAAAGGTGTGCACCACCACGCCCAGATAACTATTTTTCTATGACTTGTCTAATTCAAAGTGCAAAAGAAGGGATATAGTTTAAGTATTCAGTATCCCCAAAGACTCATGTATTGAAGGCTTGATCCCCAATGCTGTAGTCGTCAGAGGTGAGGTCTAGAGAGGAGATTGGATCATGAGGGCACTAACCTCAACAATGTATTAATTCACTGATGAATTCATAGTTGAATGGGCCTTTTCCCCCCTTCCCTTTCCTTCTCTTCCCCTTCCTTCTCTTGTATCAAGGGTTGAATACACGGCCTTCACACTGAGTTACATCCCCAAACTTCTTTATTTTTTATTTTGAGACAAGGTCTCACTCAATTTCCCAAGCTGGACTTGAACCTTTAATCTCCCTGCCTCAGCCTCCCACAGTGGTGGGACTACAAGTGTATGTCACAGAGCCCAGTGTATGAAGTCACTTCTGCAGAGGCTGGGTTCTACTTCATTACCAATAAGTACTACAAATTTTATGAAAAATCAGAAAGACTGAGGATAATGCCTGCTCCCTGCATCTGGCCATTTATTTTGGCCCCATA